>JBCJKH010054466.1:0-13833 GCA_039877255.1 Loriculus beryllinus
TTCAGATTTGTTTTGCCCCTCTTCTGTAATTGTTGGAGGTGGGAGAGAACTATTAAGTGTTGTCACTCTTTCCCTTCCAGGGCAGGGTGCTTTACTGCATTCTAACACAATAATACCACCACCATTCTTATATAGTGCATTTACCACTGGATAACTGATAGAGAAGTTCTGAATCTCAGATTTTACCCGTCTCCAGATCAATCTGCTGTATAAGGACAAACACCATGTGTGAGTGTACAGGCACACCAAAATGACAGTAAGTGTCTGAAACAACAGCAAAGCTTCTTTTCATACTCAAGAATGCGGTAAACAAACAGAAAACCCCCAAAGGTTGGAAATTGTGTATTTCGGAGTTTAAGAAGGCTTGAAAAAGTTGACTAGAATAATAGAAAGCTTCATTTGACAGAGAACAGTTTAATGGGCAATAGCTGAGTCATTATAAAGCCTGACATGTATTTTCTGCAGTGTATCACAAGTGAAAAAATATCCCCCTGCTGCTACCTAAAGTCATTCTATAGCTTGGTGTATTTAATGAACATATTAAACTTGCGGGTTATAAGAGACTGTGTAAAGTGTAGTGATACAAACAAAAGAAACACGCCGAATTTTCCATCTCTGTTCCTTTCCAGCAGTGGGAAAGTTTCTGATCACTGAAAATGACTCTATAGAAAAAGAACTCTCTTTCTTTTGAAAAACAAACAGACTCCTTAGGGAATTTGGCCTCTTTTCCTGGCAGATTTGATTTTTATTCCAATCCCAAGAACAGTGTAACAGTGTTTTCTTATTGTTCTGGAAGAAAATATACCTGTATAATAAGTGCTTTTGCAGTTAATGCAATCCCTTCACACCAGGCATCTTTGTTAGTTAGCATGCACTGGGTTTCACTCTATTGTCTCGCTGGCAGGCTTCAGATGCTTTTTGTAATACTGCAAGCACGTATCAGTCTTTCTACAGCTGAAGCGAAAATCCTTAAGCTTTCTTTCGACTGCCAACTATTCTATATGCATTAAATTTCACTTAAATACTATAATTAAGTGTATTTTTTCGTGTTCCACATTTTCTCAGTATGTTACCTTTAAAGCACAAGGGCATCATGGAACTGATTTCCTGAGAACTAGTGGGGTTTCAGAAATGTCCCCTAAGGAGATACTTCATAAAATGCTGCATACAAAAACATTCAGAAAATTCAGCTGAACTTGTATGAGATCTTAAAAGACTTAAAATATTTGGTATCAATTTACAGAAAAAACGCTGGACTTATGTTTCTTCATGCAACGCTGCTGACACCTTTCAGACAGACAACGTAATTTGTACTCAACTCAAAAAAGCTGTATCTTCTCTTATTGCTCATCTTGCAATTTGTTAATGCTTCAGTTAGGAAGCTGACCTCAAGCACATTCAGAATAAGTAGTTTTATGAGTGAGTGAAGTGGAAGAAGCACTCAAAGTTTCAAATGCATCTGTAGGCTCAGGTCTAAAATCTCAGATTTACATGTTTTAAATTAGTAATTTTTGCTTCATAATTAGAAGCTGAAGATATTTGATCTAAGTTTTAAGTATCTGCAGTTAACACAAAATTGAATGGGGATTTCAGATAACCCTAGTTATCTCCAGATATAGTTGCAGCAGCTCTGAAAAAGCAACTGTCAAAGCATGTATTTTAATATTTAATTTTAGACAGTTGTAATATTTGTGGTTTATTGGTTTATTTTTTCTCTATATGAACAACATCTCATTCAGAAGACCTGTTGCATTCAAATCCTGCTTTCTTACTCAGCTGGGTTCTGCTCAGCCTGATCACTCTCAGCTCAAGTGTTTCAGGTGGCCAGAATTATTCATGTCAGCCTTGTGCAAACAGCACAGAAACAGTAAACATCTGATTCTTCTATTTGTTGCATTGCCTTTGTTTGATTTGTTCTCTAGGCATAGATTGATGGGCTCGAAACAATTCATTTTTCATATTCTTAGATAAATTGGAGGGGGCAAAGTATCTGTCTCTATTGCAAGAACATATTTGAAATTGAATTATTGTGAGGCAATAAAAATCTGGTTTTAGAACAATTTTTCAAATTACTGCATCACTTTTTAAACTTAAAAGTACCATTGTTTTGTTGGGTCTAAATAGATATATAGATGTCTAATCTCAGATTTATGGATTTCAGTATTTATATTGTTCAAGCTATACACTGAGCATTCATGACAGATTCTTTTACATATCTGCTGCCTTATAAGGGAAGATATAATCTATTGTCCTTGAAAAAATGAGTTCTCTGCCAGAGTAGCTCACAGACTGTGCTCCTAAATAGGTGTCTCTTGCTGTTATGTGAAGGACTTTAGGTCCTTGTAAATTCTTGATGGATTATTTTAGAGTATTGTAGAATATGCTAAATGGGTTCCCTAATGCTAATTCCATATATACAATTTTAAAACTTACTAACTAGGTGATAAACAACTGCAAAACAGAAAGGAGGATAGTTCTAGGAACTATGAAATAAAGGTAAGCTGAAATAAGCCAGCCTATAGGAAAGATAATCATAGTGATTTTTGTGGAATTATATTTAGATTTTTAAAAAATTAAATCTAAAACCATTGAAATTTGGGTTTGTACTTGGCCTTTTTATGGCTAGATAGTCCTTTGCCTTTATCTAGAGACTGGAAAGAGCCAAAATCCCTGTTTTTTCCCCCAGCATGTGCTGAGACTTTTGAGTCTTTGCAGAACAGTAAGGTAAATTCAAGATGTCAAATTTTATTGTGGGCTATGGAACCAATCCTGCCAATGTTCTATGTGTGTTAGCACACAATAACACACCAGAAAAATATACTGCATAGCTGTACCAGTAGTTCTGGGCCAAGTGACTTTTCTTTTGCCCTGACTTGATATAGTTGTTTGGAAGATGAATTCTTCATTTCAAGTCTAAATATAGGACAGTATGTTAACCAAATGCACTGATGGTTTATGTTTATGCTTTTACGCCCTCTGGTCCCTCGCTTTTTTGCCCGATATAAAGCACACCTGGAGAATCCATTTGGCTTTTTGATCAGGGATGAGGATCTGGCACCTAGGATTTTTGCATTTCTCCTGGCAAATTTCATTGTTTGATAGATACAAAAGCAGTGAGCAGCACCGCCAAATATTAGCTTCAAGAAACTGTGAAACTGCTCTGGTGAGGCTGCCTGTAGTGTTTTATTCACAAAGAATGGATGGATTACCTATTTTGTCTTCTCTTCTGCTTTGCTGGCAGAATTGCAATGTAGAAGGTTGATTGGCAATTTATAGCCATTATTGTTACATAGAACCATCCTTCTATCCGTGCCTCTGAAGTGGTAGTATGTTTTAAAACTTCTAAAACACAAAATGTGAAATTATGAGATAAGTAAGAAAGAATGTCTTGGACTTAAAGTTTTCATATTTTTCCTGACTTTTTACTGTTTAACCTTCTGGAAGTGTGTAGTAGAGGCTTGAACTGTCTGTTTGACAAGAGTAATTAAACATATTACATGAAATGAGCCAGTCAAGGTTTAATATTTGAAATTAATCTTGTGGTGGGAAAACTATGTATTACAACTATCTATGCTATTCCTAATTAATTTTGTAAGTTTGTTGATGACACCAAGATGTGTGGTATGGTCAACACACTGGAAGGAAGGGATGTCATCCAGGGGGATCTTAATTGGCTTGAGAGGTGGGCCTGTGCCTCCTGCAGTTCTTGCACGCGTTTCAAGCCCTAACACAACTACAGGCTGGGTGGAGACTAGATTGAAAGCAGCCCTGAGGGAAGGGACTTGAGCATGTTGGTCAATGAGAAGCTCAACATGACCCAGCAGTATATGCTTGCATCCCAGAAAGCCAACCGTATCCTGGGCTGCATCAAAGCAAGCTTGATCAGCAGGTTGAGGGAGGTGATTGTGTCCCTCTACTCTGCTCTCTTGAGACCACATGTAGACTGATGAAACTGATTCAGAACAGTTGGGTATTTCTAGATTTTGGTTGGTGGCTGAGTTTGCTTTGTCTTATACTGGTATGACCAGACCTCTAAAACATTCTCCACTGATGCCAGAGATATTCGGTTTCTGCAGCAAGTGTGTCAACAAGGTGGCTTGGTTCCATTGTTGAGGGTTAAGGAGTGGAAACTTGCAAAGGCCTAGTAATTATATACATTGGTCAGTGATCTACTAGTAAATAAAAACACGGGCAAACTAATGTTTGTGGTGTCTCAAGCTAGGCAGCAGTATGAAAAAATATTAGTCTGCTTTCCTTGCAGTCCCCAGTGGTGACTCCCTGTAACCTCGCTGATCTCTTATTAGTGTCTGTTCTCACCTTCACTGCCCTGTGAATGAAAATATGTGAGAAGTTTAGGGACTTAAAGTCCAGAGACTAAGGAGGTACAAGAAGGAATAGAAATCTGAAGAAAAGTTCTGGAATGTTCTCTTATTCTTTTGCCCTCAGTTATATACTAAAATTTCCAGAAGACAGAATAAAGAGATGTGTCAAATTGTAAACTCCAGTGTGTCCTGCGTATTTGAAAAAGGTAACATAACAACCCATTAAGCCTGGGTAGGTGCAGAGTGTGTGCTCAGATGAAAAGAGAAGCTCAAACCATTTATCTCCTCCTCCTGTGATGTTGATCTGTGAATGTATTATCTATCTCTGATTCAGTGACACTGAATAGATTAAAATGACAGTGACAGTGCATAGGGCGCATTTTCTCCAATTTACAGATAATAATTTTGGTAATGTATGTGTTAAATAATATCTGTAAATGCCTGAAAATACAGTTTAATGAATACCCACTCATACACTTGAACATAAATGATTACAAAGATTCCATATTACTACAGTCAATTAACTTATACTTATTTAAGATTTACTTTTTCATGGCCAGCAGGGATACATCCCTCCTGGGTTGTGACCAGATGTTTAAACATGAGGACTGTAATTTTAGCTTTTATAGCAAGTATATGCCTCAGTGGTAATGCATTTGACTCTTTCCAGCAAGCATCTCAAATCCTGCAATTTGGTGGCAAGCTTAAGGAAAAAGAATGCTCTGCAAATGAGTAAAAACTTGTCTGCATTTCATATCAGTGGATCCTCAGGAGCCAGCTGCATAACTAATGGAATCAGCTGCCGGCCTTTTCACCTGTGGGGAGCACATTCTCTCTTAATAAAATAACTGCAATCCCACAGCCTGACGTAGTTTGGGAAGAAGCGAATTTGGACTCGCTGAAGCACAAGCCTTTCAAGCAGAATGTTTGGTTAGGAGTGAATGAGTCCAGTGTTAGAGCTGGTAATCAAGAGGCAAGATGCCTAGAATCTATTTGCAGCTCTGACACTGATTCCCAACAGGAGCACAGATGCATTCAAGTGCTTGAAACTCATTCTTCTTTTTTTCAGTATCCATCTCCAGCAAGCTCTGTTTAATAAACATCTGTTTCTGGAGTGCCCTTTCCCCTAGTTGTAAGTGCTTGTGAATCTAAGGCACTTGAAGATACGGTTCCTAGGTCTGCATCTTCTTTCACTGCCAAAACTTAATACCACTTAACAAATGACATATGATCTTGAATATTTACAAAAAATCTGTTGTTCAGATTTAGAAACTTTTTTTGTTTGTTCGTTTTGTTTTTAATCCATGCAGGATTCTGCATCACTGTTCAGACTTTTTGAAATATCAGTCTTACTCATTACTAATACAGTGACTAGACTGGAATGAGACTATTTGAGTCTCAAATACTGTATCAAGACAACAGGTTTCATATATATTCAAGGGAAAGGAAGGTCATGCATACTCAGGATTTCCGAGCCACTGTCAGCTGTGTTAGAAAAGTAGGGCCTCAAAGATAGGACTTTAAGAGTACACACCTCAGCAAGAGACCACCTGCTAAGGAGATTTTCCTTATCATTTTTTCACCCAGGATTTCCATCCTATTAGTTTCCACCCAAATTCCTATTTCTACTTATAACAATGTTTTTTGGGTGGTGAAGAGAAAGTCTTCCAGTTCACCTTAAGTAATTTCCTAGGGATTGGTTTGTTTAATTAATACTTGCTAAAGCAAAGATGTGTCTTCACTTGAAATGGCAAAGGCAGTACCCTTTGTGCTTTCCTTCTAGAAGCTAAGCTTTGTTCTGCTTAAAGCGTGTCTGTTTTGGGAACAGTCTGATGAGACAATGGGGCAATCTATGCAATACGGTCACTGCAGCTGACAAGCACCAAGTTCTTCCACACACCTGTATTGATGCATGTTGAAGATAATTAAAAAAAACCCTAAATACTGTTCCCAGTCCTATTTTTTTTTCTGGGCAAGATGTAATACACAGCAAAGAACATATAATCCCAAGTGTTTATAGCTATAAGCTGGCAGAGTCTAAAACTGTTGTTTTTTAATGACTGTTTCAGTCTCTTCATATTGATACAAATTCCTAGTTTTTATGAATGTGTCTAATATTATTCTAGTTCTTACACATTATTCTAGTTCTTATCACATTATTCTAGTTCTTAGCTACTTACATGAAAATCATGTTTTGTTGCATTCATGTTTCACCAGGGTCATTCTGTAATTTAAATGAGCAGCTGACAAATGCTAGAAAGGCTGAGGCTGGAGCATCTATGCTTCCTGAAAGAAAGAAACAGAAGTGATCTGGGGAGTCAGCAGTTCTAGGAAAGCTATTTAGTTCCTGGAAGCACAAGCCCTGTGTTATCACTATGCTCTATTTGGAGCAGGCTACCTTGCTGAACAGATACAGAACTCCGGCAGTTCAGCTTCCCATGCTACATACATAGACATGGAAATGTAATTTTTTTTAATTATAGCAGTATGAAACTGAAACACATTTTTCTTCAACTCTCTACAGGACATTTTTGCATGTTTTCAAGCAGCAAGCAGATGTTTCACAATTTCCTAACCTGATGGTATACCTGGAAACATGCCATCTTAGCCAACTTGTAATCATTCCTCTTCCATCTCATCCAAAGCTCTTCTCCAACAGTCTGAATTCATGCCTGGGAATGGACAGTCTTGTTGGGCTGTGCTTTTGTTTTTCCTTTTGTTTGGAGTGAAGTATGTATTGAATGGCTGTAGCAGGGAGGTGTCCTGTTTTTACTCACACTTAAGCAGGGTCTGAAGTTTGTTCTGCTATTTGGCTAGGATAGTGCATGATCATCCACGAAACTCTCCTTGGGTTTCATTCAGCTACCCAGGGCTAAGAAGGGCTGGTGGTGTTTCCTGCAGCTCTGGTTTTCTCCTACTTGGTTGTCTGGGGAGATCTTAAGACTGTAAGCGAGGGACAGGCTGCCCTATTGTAAGTGCTGTCCGTATTGTAAGTGCTTGCAGGGCAAGAGCCAGTGATACCTGTGGTGTCTTGCAAGAGCCATTACAAGGCAAGTCCAGCTTTGCAGTCTGCTCATGTAGCAAATGTGTGGGCACAGGTTCAGGTAAGGCCTTTTGGAGCACGTGGTAAGTGGAATCCTGAATGTGGGAGATGTTCAAGGTGATAGTCTGCAGCAGCTGGATGGACAAGAGGTGAGCAAGCCTGCAGTAAGCCCCTCAGGAGACTGCTCTTCTGCACTGTGTGGACCTGGGAGAAGTGGTGCAAAATGTTTTGATACCAGTAACAAGTCTTATGCACTCTCTTTCTCTCTGTCACTTTCTTTTGAAGCAAATCAATGTCTGATTAACTGCTATAAAAGAAATAGCTATGTTAGAAATAAAAGGTGAGGCAGCTAGATAAATCATATTGTATCCTTTAAGGGATAATGTGTTATGTTTATAGCAGTTTCTCATAAAACCAGAAAGCTCTTAAAAGTGAACAAAATGAGAAGATATTTCGAAAGCTTGAAGTAACCTCAGGTAAAATGAGTGTTAGAAACAGCAAGTCATCCAGGTCCATGCACAGCAGGGTGTGTTATCTGCTGTACACACAGCAAGCTAAGCTTCTTTGAGTTGTGAGCAGAACTAAATCTGCTGCCTCCTGGTTGGTATTTAGTTAGCTAGCCGCAGAAAGTCAGGCTTAGCCCTCCTGCAAGGCTGAGAGCAGGGGATAGTTGTTACTTGGATGGAACTACTGATCTCCAGAGCAGCTTCTTCCCTGTACAGCCCCTGCAGGGGTGCAGTCCTGGCTGCCAGCCCCAGGGCTCTGCACTGCCTTGCTGGAAATGGGCCACAGCTTCTCTCTGCACGAATCCTCCTGCTTTAGACTTTCTGCTGACAGAAGCATCAGGATACTCTGATGTGACCTTATTGATGTAGCCTATCTGTACAGTTGGCAGGTAAGGCCATTACTAAGGTTCAAATAGATAATTTACCTTAAGAGCTGAGGTTTGTGTTCCCAGTCCTATTCTGAAATTTTTCGGATTGAGTAGGTCAGAGGCTGAGTGTTGTGTACATGTTGATCCGTTCATCTACGTGTTGCGATTTTAAGAAGAAGCATCCTTCCCTTCCCTATCTCCCAAACCTCACCGTTGTCCACTAAGGAAAATAAACATGCCTAAAGACTGAGCAGGCTCCAAAGGTTTTCTCAGCAGCTGCTAGAAACTGCGTTCAAAGGAACATGTAAGCCAAATGAGACCTGTGATAACTCAGAGTAGGAGAACACAGCAAACCCAAGCATAGATCAGGTCTTGCTCTCTTCCACTTTTTACCTTGCCAGATGACGAAATGCACTTCAGGTTGGCTTTCATCTCCTTGGGATTATATTTCCCTCTTATGGACAGCTGGGGATTTGGGCTATGAAAGAAAAGTTAGCAGCTTTGTGCTCTGTGCATGGAAATGTCTACTTCTGACCTAGAATTTATCAAAGGAGCAAAGCAATAATGGCAGTGAAGAGCTGTTGGAGTTGATCTGCTCAGTAATGAGGTGATGCTTTCTGCAGTGATGCTGGATGAAATTGCTAAGGCCAATTAAAGCAGCTTATTGCTTTAATAATAAAGCATTTTTTTATATAAAGTATAAAAAGAGGGGCAAAGCCAGTCAATGTCAGTTTTTTCCCCTCCTTTTTAGCACTGGTTACTCTACAGATTACAAATATAACTGTTTACTAGAGACGTTCCTAGGCATGAACACACACATAAATGCTCAAAACATGTAAAACAAGGCACCTGATCTCTTAAAATATTTTCTGTATTTAGCATCTTTTCTTACAGACAGTAAACCCTGCTCTTCACAGCACCTTACCAACCTCAGATACACCTGATTGAACATTAGTAAACTAACTCTGTTAGTTTTAGTTAACTTGTTTTCTTCCTTTTCCTCTAGGGCAATTAGTAATCTGAATATAAAAACATTAGTTACATTTGAAAGCAATTTTGAAGCTGTTACTTCAAGTGAGGACTGATATTTGACTTGTGATTTAAATCTTTGAATACCTTTGAATACTTGACTGTATCTATTCTTTAAAACTACAGATATAAAAGACAAATGATTGTTATGAGGCTGTGGCATATTCTGTTAGGGAGGGTTTCCTTCTGAGCCAAAATCCAGGGAAAGCAATAGAATGTGCTGTAATCAGCTTGGTAAAAATGTATATTTTTTATGTGTGTTTATATATGTAATTTTTTAAGAAGCTATGCAAACTAAAAAAATCAGTCTCTTTGGTGTAAAACCAAGGGTTGTGAACCTTAGTGATAAGTGCTACCATATTTTAAAATATCATACTTTATGATTTACATTACATTTTTTCAACTTTTTCAAAAAGACTTGTCCATGGCAGACTGTTCTGTCACTGTCTTAAAACAGAATAAATGCTAGAATAGATGACTAAGGTCACATCCAGCCTTACTTTTACTCCTTTGGTAGAAAAATAAGGAAATAGAAACTGACTTAATGAGCTCACCCAAATGCAGGAGCCTCACAGAAAGAAGCAGAGAGGGGAAAAAAGGCTGGGGTGAGGAGGAACAAGCAGGCAAAACAAGAAGCCCATTGCAAAAAATAAAGCTGAGGCATCCAGACAGAGATGCTGATACTGAAGGTATGCTAGGGTCAGCCTCAGTTGCACATAGAGATGATACAGATGCTCAACTTATATCTGAGAACCTTGAAACATGTTTTTTCAGATCCTGAACTGAGCTCTGTGGTCAGCCCATGATGACATTTCCTAGTTTTGCCTGGGATAGTTATTTTTTTTTTTCTTAGGAATTGGTGCAGTGCTGTGGTTTGGCTTTAACCTGAGAACAGTGCTGATAACACACCAATGTTTTAATTGTGGTTAAGTAGCACTTTGATCAAGGACTTTTCAGTCTTATGCTCTGCCAGTGAGGAGGGGAACAAGAAACCAGAAGGGATCAGAGACAGTACAGCTGAATTGAACTAGCCAACGGCATATTCCATACCACAGCACATCATGCTCAGTATAGAAACAGGGGAGTTGGCTGCTGGAGTATGGGCTGGGTATTGGTCAGCAGGTGGTGAGCAATTGGATTGTGCATCACTTGTGGTTTTGTGTGGTTTATTCCTCTCTCTTTTTTTCTTATTATTGTTATTCTTCTTATTATATTTTACTTTATGTCAAGTATTAAACTGTTCTTACCTTGTCCACTAATTTTACCCTTCTTTCCCTGTACTTATCCCTATACCACCTGGGCTTGGGGGGGGAATGAATGAGAAGCTGATTGGTACTTAGTTGCCAGCTGAGGTTAAATCACAACATGACAATAGAACCAAACAAAAATCCCACTGCAAATCTTCCTAAACTCAAAGGAAATTAATCTTTGAATTTAAGCATGGTGGGTCAGTGCCATTATAGATTTAGAAGTAGTCAGCTGCTTATTCACACCATGAAAATCAGCAAGCCATTGGCAGTGCTAGGACCTGCTTGAAGATAAGAAATACTCTTCTTTATAAAGAATACCTAAGATTGCTGAGATACTTTCGAAATTATGAATTAGTTTTATCTGGCACGAAAAGCCTCAGCTGTCTAGTAAAATTAAATATCTGTGAGCTTATGTGGCAGTTTCTTTTAATGAAATCATTGGCAATTAAACATACCATGTTTTGAACAACTTACGCTACCCATGATGTGTACTTTGTTTGGTTATCCTTTATAATTTCTAGCAACAATCTTCACAAGCACAATTAATATTTGTAATAAACGTCTGGTCTCTTGTTAGGGGCAATCCAAACTTTGTCTCAGTGACCATTTGTACCAATAGACTGGATACGTACATGTGACTTGTAAAGTGATATTTCCTTTGCATGGTTCAAGACTGCCTTCACTTTAGCTGCAGTCTGTTGACTTTTCTTTGATATTTTCAAACACAGGGAGACTAATCAGTTTCCCCATGATTTTCCTGAAAATGTTTCTGTTGGTTTCCTTACATGATTTTGAATATCCTAATAAACTTCCCATGCACCACCAAGCATCCCTTTACACTTTTTTTTTTTTTTTTTTAATCTAGGAAATGTAGTAGTAAATTTAGCGACATTTAGAAACCATTTCCTTCTCCATCTATTTCGATTTCCAATTGGGATGAAAGCATACTTTGCTCTTCATTGGACAGCAAAGTGTGGTGTCATTAAGGTGTTTTATCTGGAGTATCTATCATTCCCTTTAATCCACTGAAACATCTTGTTGCTTGTTTAAACACTTAGGAGTGATGGCTTCATTGAACTATCCCATTCATCAACAGCTCAATTCACACCTACCACTGCCTGGCGTTGATAATCTGTTGCCAAAATCTGTCAGACAAAAAGAAGTTCTTGCTTCAGTGACAGATGGTTCTTCTTCTGCCTATAAAACACTGTCTCTTTTTTTTTTTTTTTTTTTTTTTTAAAGGCTTATGTAGCCAAAGCACCACCAGTCCAGTGTTGTTACATCAGGATGGGCAGCAAGTGAGAGTACAGTCTTGTGCCACGGCTTCACAAAGCTGGGTCAGCAGGTAAAAGCCCAGACAGACACTGTACTGTCACACCATTACAGTGGTGTATCATGATGTCCAGCTCCACTTAAATGGACTACATTAGCTCAGGTCCCATGCTATGCTAATGCAATTATGTGATTCTCAGAGCTGAGCTGGTTTGTCTCTGACTTCCATTCTGCATGGCCTGCCCTGTTCATCTGGGTGCAGCTGAACATGAACACACCTCTAAGCTGTGCTTCTGTGCTTTGGACTGCTGACGAAATGAGCTCTGGGCAAAATATTTTGCTTGTCCAGTTTTTCCACATTCCATTTAATAACCTTTGAATCTTTTTGACCATTTTCAAGTGAATAAGACACGTGAAGAATGCTCTCAAAGACTTTAAGATCCTTGATGTTTTCTGGAAGAAAAAATCAAATTCACTGATGCTACTGAAAGAAAATCAGCAAAACCTTAAATCATGGGCATCCTAAAATTTGCATAGATGGTGAGGAAAAGGGTTAGGTTTTCGTTTGAGGTCACTTGATATCAGAAAGGACTGTTTTATTCTAAAAGTATTTCTTTAGAACAAGGAACCTTTCATCTTCTCCAGAATTCCTTTACGATTTTGACTTTTTTGGGAAAAAATGACAAAGTACTATTTTCCCTCTTATGGCATATACAAAACATTGCAGTGCAGTACCATGCTAAAGTGAAGCTGGCAGTGCCTTTATTCTTGTAATCTATTCAGCTAGTTCAGTGTAGTTTGTGCAGCCAGATTTTGTTGGATAATAGGTTAATATTATGCAGTATTGTATACTGAAGCCATCAGATCCATGCAAATTCAGTAATCATGTTATGTGAAGCATCCTGTTTGCCTGGGTAGCCAGAGAAAGTAGATGTATAAATGAAACCTTTATTCACATCCAAACATTGTTTCTGAATGATGCTGAGCAGAATCACACCTACCAACCAGCATAAATAATAAACCCTGAAACAATAAAGAAGGTTCACTGGAACCCTCTCAGGTAAGTTCTAGTGTGATTGCCCAATATGCTTCTTTCTTTAGCACTTACTTTTCCTTTGTCCATGCTTTTCTAAATTTTTATCTTGATAAACTAGTTGCTTCCAGCCACCCAGAATAAGAATGAAGCCATTCTCTTTATAAGTATTTTTTCTTGGAACCACTCGTATGATGTTTTATGTTTTCTTATTGTCCTACTGAAAGAAGACTGAAGCATATCTCAACACCAAACCTTACTCTCAGGTTAGCTAAAATTCCCACCCTGATGGTGACTTCTTCAGCTCTGTTTGTGATGCAGCAGCTGAAGAGTTGATGTGAAGTTGTTAACATTTTTCAAGCAGAAAGCTTGAAACCTGCTCTGCAAAAGATTTTTAAAGGTAGGTTTCTTCAAAATTTAGTATCTATCCTCATATGTAGTCCTACTGATGCCAGTGGTGGAGATGAAATGGTAGTGCACAAATGCAACTTTACTGCATTAGCTTCATTGATAGCGTGGAGCAGGAGGCTGGAAGAGCTAAAATACATTGCTTAGCTCCAGAAGTTTTGAGCTTCTTCCTGAGCTGGGTACTCCAGTAAAACAAGTAGTAAGTACATTTTATAGGCTCTGATAGATCTCTGGCAGCCTTGTATTTTGGTATGGCATGTTCAAAGTTGTTTGTTTGGTTGTTTGGGTTTTTTTTCATCTAGAAAAGAAGAGAGTTGTCAAACAGTATTTTAAATCACTACAGGATTTCTGCCTCCAAATATTTGATATCTGTGGGAGTTAAATCTGTTCAATTTTATTTTGATAAAATTTTGAGGGGAATATTCAGAAAAATACCTTCTGAATGAATTACACAGTTATTTCCCTGAGACTAACAATACAGATCATCTTTTTAATCATGCATTTTGTTCTAGTATGTGCAAGTGAAAAAATGTGAGAATTCCAGTCATCTAGTAAGGCATCTGAAAGCTGCCTAAATTCACTGCCACTTCTAATAGTACCTG
>JBCJKH010054469.1:0-17246 GCA_039877255.1 Loriculus beryllinus
TTATGATTCTGGCAGGTTTATCAGAACAGCATATTTCAGATTTCTGTAAGTTATAACAAGATATGACAGGCAGGCTAGATAAGAAAGGATAAACATCTTCATGAGGAAAAATTGGAATAATTATATATTGTACTTGGTAAGACAGGGATTTTGATGGAAAGAACAATGAGGAAAGACACTCTAACAGTTTCAAGATCATAGACAGTTTTAGCCAAAGATTCTACTTATTTTTCACTCAGCAACCATTATATTAGTTGTGGCAAAGAGAGATCAAATGAAAATAGAAAACAGTAAGCTCTTTCACATTGCAGGAGACTGTAATGGCTATTGTAAACAAAACCTACCCATTTTTATTTGTCCCTTTCATTGTGCTAATGAGACTCTTGCTTATAAAGGGTTTCACTTGGCTATTGAGCTTGCTGCCTGCTTAGAAATTGGCTGGAACTATATAGTTGTATTGTATGTTTTAGCACCTGTTGTTATGGCCATTACTCAGGGATAGTGACAATTGCCCTTTGGTCTTTTGTACATGTTGTTCTTTCCTACTTCTCTATGGCTTATTGTCTTTTGTGCTCTGAACCTGTCATCTTCCCAGCCTGAATAATTTTCTCATTGTAGGACTGCCTCATCAGTATTTCTCCTCTATGGAAGTGATATATTCAAAGCTGTGAGGTTTTACAAAACTATCAAGATCACTTTCCTGAATGATACCATTACTAAATATAATATAGAAGGATTTATTGCACTGCCTGCTTTATAATAAACTGCAAGTTCTGTGCATTGTATGGTATCAGATATCAGTGCTCTCAGGTTCCATTTATTTCAGTACCTGTGAGAATGTGCTAGGCCAGAAGACACACTGAGTGATGGGCTAACATGAAGCTGGGGAACTGGGCTGCATCCAGAGAGCATATCCCCTGGCAGGACCTCTGTGAGCAGGCAGCTCCATTAGGATGGCGTGAACTTGCAACAGCTTCATTCCTGCTCCATGATCTCATGCACCAAATCAAAGCATCTGTGTAAATGATGAATAAATGCGTGTGTTGGATGCCCAGCTGCAAGAGAATTCCAGGCAGCCGCCAACTGCATGAACCCTGCAAGCAGTGTGAAATGCTTGTCAGGTCTGAAGTCTAAATTCAATGACACAGTGGATGTGATTGCCACAGACTAGCATCTTGCACAATCACATCTTTTGGATGAAAGAGATAGAAGGCTATAACCACATTGTGCTTATGATGGCAGAAGAAACATACAGCAAGAAAATTACCTGAACACCATTGTATATTTTTCAAATTCTCTACTAAGGGGGGACAGAGAGGAGCAGCAAGAACAAAAAAAAAAAACAAAACCAAAAACAAACAAACAAAAAAAAACCCCACACAAAAAAAACCCAAACAAACAAAAAAAAACCAAACAACCAAAAAAACCACCTGATAGACTGCTATAATAAGTCATCTAAAAGCGGGAAAGAATCCTTTACTGTAAGTGCAATCACAGGTTAAACTTTATGTCAGAGTGCTTTTAAGAAGCTGGTCATAGCTGTCAAGTTCAACCTGTAATTAATATATTGTGCTGAATAATGACCATGTGGATGCATTTGGGGGTATTCTGGTGAGTTCAGTACACAAATGTTTTGACTGATATAGACAGTATTACTATCTCATAGTCATCTGGTGGACAAGGCTTTATATAAATTTTATCAACACTAAATTAATTTTTTTCCCCTGTAATCATATTCCTCACCTCCTTCCAGTAAAGAGTTTCAAGCACAAAAAAAAGTGACAGAAGATACAGGAAGTGACCAGTGCTCACTTCCTTTGAAATGAGAATCAAATCCTGATCTCAGTTCCAGTCAATGGCTTTGTGTTCTGTTGACTGTGCAGTTTGAGGCCAGCCCACAAACATTTCTAACTCCTCATTATGCAGAGAGTGCAGTACAAAGCTAATTTATTAGCTATGTTGCTAATCTTCTCTTATTGGAGCTACTGTTTGTCAGACCACTTTGAAAATGAGGATTTTTTTCCTGAATTGCTTTCTTACTTGGGGTAAGATAAACCGAATCTCAGGTTTTAGACAGCTGATTGTCAGTTCAAAATGGACAGAGGCAGTACAAAAGGAGATGTCATTATTTGTAGTTTTTATTCTGAAGACATGAAAAATAGAGTTGTTGTCTAACAAATGCTTTCGCTTCCTCTAACAAAGTTGTAGACAGATAGCTGAAGACAATTATCCCAGCACTTGCAGCTTGATATCCAGCTTGACTGATATAATTCTTTAGAATCATGTTTTAAACATGCTCCAAAAGAACGGAGGAGCATAAGAGACAATCAAAATGTAGCTCTTTCCAGTGAAATACATTCCATATGTCTATCACATCTATGGGTTGTAACTGATAAACACATTTGGTTGCTAGTTGGAAGAGCAGTAGGTGATGTGCTCAAGGGCAAAACTTGTGTTTTTGGAGAGGATTATAGGTTCTTGTGCCAATGATGGCAGGGACTAGGCTCACTTAACATTGGAAGCCCTTTCCACTCCGGTGTGCCAAGTACTGATTCACCTAACGTTTAAAACTGAATACCTGATGATGATCTTTTCCCCTTCCACTCTCCCCCTCCCCCCCCCCCCCCCAATTGTTACAATTTTATTTTGATAATTTCAGTGTATTTTGTAGGATTAGCTCCTTTGTTATTGTATTATTTTACAACTTACGTGCAAACCAGGAACTAGGGGCTCCAATTTAGTTACCTGTACATAAAGGTACTCCGTAGCCTTTAGGATACCTTAAAGGATCTCAGACGTCCTCAGGAAGCAGCTAAATGCAGTGTATGATTGTTTCTGTTTTATAGGGCACAGCTAGAGGCCATGTGGGTATGCAGGACGCTAGGACATATCAAATGGCATCACCAGGTGCCTATGTACAAGTATGCGAATCAAAACTTTGTGATGGTTTGCAGATATATGTATCTACATAGAGTAAAACATCCTACAGTCCTCTCCAAAAACACGATCAGCAAAATGCCTAAAGAATACTGGGTTGAAAAACAACATAAAGATTAATTACGATCCTTTGCAATATTTTTATTGTTGCTATCGTTCTCATGTCATGTTAACAACCAAATTTTCAAAACTTACTTAGCTAAACACGTAGGTTTCTGCCTGGTGGAAAAACACCTAGGCAGGATCAATATGCTGCAAGGGGGCACATCTAACTGTCACTAGTATTTCTAGAAATGAGACATTTACCCCTTTTAGGCATTTAGAAAAGAGCACAGAATAATAGAATCATACAATTGCTTAGATTGGAAAAGACCTTTAAGACCATTGAGTCCAACTGTAAACCTCACACTGCCAAGTCCACCACTAAACCATGTCTTTAAGCACCAAATCTACACGTCTTTTAAATATCTCCAGGGGTGGTGACTCAACCACTTCCTTGGGCAGCCTGTTCCAATGCTGGATAACCCTTTTGAGGAAGATTTTTTTTCCTAGTATCCAAGCTAAATACCCCCGGAGCTACTTGGGGCCATTTCCTCTTGTCCTGTTGCTTGTTACTTGGGAGAAGAGGCTGAGCCCCAGCTCAACATAAACCCATTTCAGGTAGCTGTAAAGAATGATAAGGTCTCCCCTGAGCCTCATTTTCTCCAGGCTAAACAATCACAGCTCTCTTAGCTGCTCCTTGTAAGACTTGCACTCTGGACCCTTCATCATGTATGTCCTGTAGTATCTGTGGGAACCTATGTATTTTGCATAACTGCTGTAAATATATAATTGAAGGTAAGCAATTTCTGAGCAAAGCTCTGATTGGAATTATTAGGGAATATGTAGAATATAAAATCATTTTAAAGAAAGGGACTGACAACCACTGTGACCATTCTATTTATGCATCATCTAGCTTCTGCTTCAAAAAAAAACCCAACAGAATAATTGAACTCTGTGTGGGGAAATGTGGGAGGCTGGAAGGTGTTTATGCACCAGTTCAGAAGGTCTGGTCACGGTCTATGATTTCCCATGTGGATCTGCCAGCACAGGCAGATCCTGGTGGCAGAATCTGACAAATGGGCAAGCAAATCCGCTGTGCTGTGGAGAGGAGATAAGCAATGCTGTGATGAGACACAAAAAGGCAGTAACGTCAGAATTGTGGTCAGGGAATATCATAGCCACTTGTATTTTGTATATACTCAATTGAGGGGGGGATATGTGTAACAGATGGCCTGAAAACAGCAGTTTTGAATTAATCAGTACGCAAGATTATGAGGATATAGATGACTGATTTAGTGTATAGATGCAGAAAAGCTAGATATGAGGAGCATTACAGTAGTAGGAGTAGCAACCCATGCACATAGGCTTAGAATTTAGTTAGAAAGGATTTCTGCAGGTCATCAAATCCAGCTCCTGGCTCAAAGCAGGACCGACTTTCAAGCCGCAGTAGGCAGTCTGGTTGAATTCTCAGTATCTCCAAGGATGGATTCCCACTTTCTGGGCAACCTGTTCTTTTTAAGTACCCTCAATGGTTTTTTTCTGCATCTACTCAGGATTTATTTTGTTGCAGCGTTAATGTTCTCTTTTCCCTGTGCAGCTCTGAGGACAGTCTGGCTTCATCTTTTCTGTAAGCACAATTAGGCAGCTCAAAGCAGCCACTGGATTCCCACTTAGCCATTTCTTCTCCAAGCTGGAAAGACCCAGATCATAGAATGCCAGGCTGGAAGGGACCTCAGGGACCACCTGGTCCAACCTTTCTAGGCAAAGAGTGACCTAAACTAGATGTCCCAGCAATTTGTCCAGCCCAATCTTAAAAATATCCATTGTTGGAGAATCCACTACTTCCCTGGGGAGATTATTCCAGTGGCTGATTGTTCTCAATATGTTCTCAAAAAATTTTCCTCGTGTCCAGTTGGAATCTCCCCAGGAGTAACTTGTGCCCATTACCTCTCATCTTTTTCATGTGACTCCTTGTAAAAAGAGAGTCTCTGTCTTCTTTATACCCACCCCTTAAATACCAGAACATGGTGATAAGGTCTCCCTGAGCCTTCTTTTCTCTAAACAGAACAAACTCAGTTCTCTTAGCCTTTCCTCCTACAGTAGGCTTCCCAGTCCCTTCTCTGTACCATCTCCAGCCTGTCCACATCTTTTTTATATAGCAGTGACTGAAACCGAACACAACGTTCCAGGTGTGGCCAAATAGCTCAAATAGCTCAGCATATTATGTTTCTGGTCCCTTAAACATCCTGGTGACTGTAAGCAGCAGTTGGACTTGGTCAAGTATGCCCATGTCTTGCCAAAACTGGACATGAATGTCGAGTAGAGTGGACCACTCACTTTTGTTAGCTAGCTGGCTATGCTGCTGCTAGTGCAGCCTGGTGTAGCATTAGCATTGCTGCTGCACACATATCCAGAGCCAGAGAATATGAAATCTGCAGGGAAGTGGTCTTTGTAACTGTAGTTGCTAAGAACCATTAAAAAATTCCCAGATCCCATTAGGGCTGGTTTATATCTATCATGCTGTTGGATAACTCATTTAAACAGACAACTTAAGAGTTCTCCTAGCTTGGTTGAGTACCCTAAATTGTATAAAGAAAATGTAACTTGAGCACTGTAACTGCAGTTCTCAAGGATAATTCATCAGGTGTTGGGTGTTTTTTTGCTAACAAAACCCCACAATAATGAATTCTGAGGCATACAATGCAAAGACATTGTATGCTTCAGGATATTATACAGCCTTGACAAAAAACCATGCATGAATTTCATATACAGTGCATAAATAAAAACCCATATGTGTTTCAATCCAGTTTATCTGAAGTCTAGTACAAGAAAATTCAGTAGGTCCATCCATGACTAGAAAGAAACAAATGCTTTGTTTTCATGAAAGTTTTCTCCATATAGATGTATAACAGAAAGTTATCAGTGAATATTATGACTGAAGTTTATCTTTTGTAACTTACAGGATACACATGTAAAATATGTGAGCAGCACAGTATAGGTAAAGATGATTATTTTTACAAGATGCAGGAAGAATCATATATTAGGCTTGTTTTTCATTTACAGTGCTGTCATGAAATTGTTGAATGTCTCTTGAAAGACGTTAAAGACCCTCAGTGGGTTAGGACTTTGTCTTTAATTCTAGTATGTATTTTAAAGGAGTATATGAGCTCTTACAATTCTTGATATGTTGTAATAAATGTGCTTTAAAACATTATTTTTTGTTCAATACAAAACAGATGGTACAGATCCATGATGATACAAAGAACTTAATCTAAAGCAGCCTTGATCTGTGTCTGTAGTCCAGCCACAATTTTTTTTCTTTTGTAGGTTAATTCTATTGCAGACTGAAATCACAAGGCAGAAGTCAGAGATATGTGGAAACCTTCCCTTCCCCTACATTTTGTTGCATCTTTCATGTTCCCTTTTGACAGGGATAATGGAGGATGTGTCTTGGGCTTTGCATCAGGTTAATTTTAGGCTCTACTGTGATTTCCTCTTTACTTAGCCTTTACAATCTACAACAGCAGAAGTTGCTATGCTGTTAGAGGATGACCTGATGCTAGCTCCTAAATGCACTAGTACACACTCTGGAAGTATATAGCTCTGATTTTTTTCAGTTGTTTTAGTTCTGATTAATGTAAGCATGAAATCGGAATCAGACCACCAGAATTATGGTGGATTTGAGTTCACTTACATATTTATTTATATTTCAATGACTCTACTTTTAATACTAGATCTCAGATCTAGAGTACATTAATAAAATAAAACTGCAATTGCAGGATTTAAATAACCCATCAGTGAAAGCTGTGTGATGGAATTTAAGTCTTAACTGAGCAGAGCTACGAAAACTGGCAGCCCTTCTTAGCCCATTTCAGGGTCTCCATAGTGGCATGTCTCCCACCTCCCTGCTTGCAGCCTCACTGTCAGTAATGCTATAGAGTTAAAGCAACAGAGAGATGAACGTAAGTGTTATGGTATAGAAAAGGTGATAACACTGCATATATTTTTTAAAAGGCTAAAGTATCTATCCTCTGGTTAGCATGACTAAACATCAGAGGCCACTGTCTAATGGCAAAGAGCACTCTGTTATGTCCACATTAGCAAGTGATTTGGTGCAATAAAAGGAACAGTTAATGAAGTAAACAGCTCTGAGGCCTATACATCTAAACAGCTCTACATCTAAACATCTATACACCTAAACAGCTCTGAGGCCTATACATCTATGTGTTATAGGTGGCTCAGGGTTTTTACTTAGGAGCAGTTTTAATTTGGTCCCCTGAAACACAACAGTCACCATCATCACACATATGGTCTGAAGCTATCTGAGGCTGTATTTAAATTAGCAAGTAGGGTGCTACAAGAAAAGCAGGCCTGCAGAGGGAAGCAGCTGGTGCTGGGGACCACATTATATGTGTTTCAGAGGGTTTACTTAGGATTATATGTCTTATGTACCGAATGTCCATTAGTTCCTGCAGCACATTAGGAAAACCTACGTCAACCTCCTTCACAAGGAACCCTGTTTAGGCTGAGACCCCTCTGCAGTGTGAATTAAAGAGTAAGTGGAACAGCCAGGACATCAGCTTCAAATTCACACTTGTGATCTGAACTGATCAGTGATGTAGATATGCCCTGAAGAAGCAAGCATTGTTACAGTCTCCTGTGTCCCCATTAAGGACTGAAGTGCCATTGGTGGCCATACGGAGCACAGCCACAAGGTTAGGTTTCTCTGGAAGGAAATTTCTCTGAAAGTTAGTATAAATCCTGTTCGGTAGACTGCACCAATGAGGTCTGTCAGGATTTCCATTGCCTCAAAACACAACACTAATATAGATGCAATGGTAGCCTTGATTTTGTGGCAGAACATTCAGTTCTTCTTGGCATCCAAAATGGAGCTGGAGCAGACCACGCCTCTGCTCTGGGACTCGGGAGGCGAAGAAGAGAATGACAAGAATTTCTGGAGATGAGTTTGAAAATTAATCTGTGTGCAATCACAACAATCCAGTACTCTTACAGAGCCTTAGGCATTCAAGGACATGATACACAGAGCAGCACTCTGTAGAATACCATGGTGGAGGAGTTTCCCTGGGCTCCTGAGCCAGTGTCACCCCTGCCAGCCTAGAAGATCAGGGGCAATGCCCCCTGGAAGGCAGGCAGTGCTTCATTCCAGAGTTCTGCGATGAGTTGGGTTGGGGGGTTGTTGGATTGTTTGATTGGGTGGTTGGTTGACGGTGGCTTTTGGTTTGGTTTGGCTTGACTCCACAGTTCCCATTAGGTATAGAGTCATTTCCAAAGATCTTCAGCAGCTCATGGGGGAAGGTCACAGGTGTTTAATAGCCTAGAGCTGTAGTCTAAGCATGTGGGTTTGAGTTTAAGAAAGGCTATTATAGCTGTCATTGAGAAGACAAAAGACTTTCATTATAAATTCTGTTTCTTAGATACCCTTATAAAATCTAATTTCAGCTATTGTTCAAATATTTTGCTATCATTCTTTACATATTATAGTTTGCTCCAACAAAATGTAAATGACCCCAAGAACAAATAGAAGTAAATAAGAGGAGCATTCACCTCACGAGCAAGATAAATAATTTTTCTGTATCAAGCCCAAATATTAAAATTTTACTTATTATACCTTTTAGCTAAGGAATGCCATAGGTAAATTGGAATGTTCTAGGCCTTGTAACAGACATCAGAGCTATGTAACAGAAAACTGCATATAATTTTAAAAAGTAATGGACAGAGACAACCATTGTAGTGTCAGTAATGATGAGTAAGTCTTAATTTTATCTAACTGCATTTTCTTTAATTCCAGATTGGTTTTTGAAGCTTCAGACTTCAAGTACTACCAATAAAGTCCTTCCTCAGATCATATTCCCAGTGATGCCACTGAAACCATCCCAAACAAACAGCCTGTTTATTAAACTTCAGAAAATTCTGCAGGGTAATTCTGCACTGAAATCGAAGTCATTAAGAACTATTAAAAAAATACTTTGATTTTTGATCCATGCTGTTATTTAGAAACTATTTTATAAACTTGTGCAAGAGAACTGAAGAAAGATTTTTAGCAATGAAAATGTTGTATCTCAAACAATATTTTTTTCAATAATTAATGCTACCTCTTGAAGCATTTTGTTTTGTTTTGTATAAATCTGCACTTCTGCCCTAATACTTGCTGTGCAATAATTCTGTTTTCTTCTTTAGTAGTATAGATCTGCCCTTTAAACTAAAGTCATGAGACCTCATCCACTCTGTTCAAAAAGGAGCAAATAATTTGTGTACAAGTAGTGACAAAAGTAAGCAGAGAAATGCTAGAGCCAGAAACTAAATTTGCTGCAAAACCATAATCTTATAGAGACCTGTTTTGCTCACAGTGCTCTATAAAATGATTTTCATAGAGATCCTGGTATTTTTCCTGTGGAAATTAGCAGCAATATGTCTGTTGGTTTACAAGAATTTAGGATTAGATCTAAGTACTAAGGCAATTATAACAAAGACAGGTAGGCTTTAAGTAAAGCAAAATAAAAACTAATCTGTTGATTGACACAGTATGGCAAAGTGTTTAACCAGCTCACTTATTAATGGCTGTTAGCTAATAAACACTACTTTAATTAGTTGAATCAAATACTTTATTCAGAGTGGTGACAGGTGAAATTGTAAATGTGCTGTGCAAGATGAGTATGCTCGTGCTTTCCTAGACTCCCAGAGCGTGAGTGAGGTCAGGCCAAACAAATCTCAGAACTATGAGGTATTTGGTTTACTGTCACACCCACCCCCATCCTCTCAGAGAGTTCAACCTTGCACAATTTATGAACTTGCCCATTAACTTCTTCAATAGAAAACATCCTACATCCTATACTTCACATACCATGAGTGCTAGGGAATGATCAGCTTTTGTAGTTATTACAGTGAAAAGATGATTACATGCACACAAAGCAGTATACAGTACGTAGGTAGTGTAAATGTTTGCAGGAGGCCTGCAGGACTGATGTGAGTGCATGTGCTGCACACGCTGGCCTAATGGTGCAGGAAGCAAGGAAAGAGGGATAATCTCCACTTAATGTGACAGAGACAAAAGAGAACAACTTTGGGGATCACCAGCATAGGAGGAATTTCAGGAGCTTTTATCTTTGATGAAATGTTGCTTTAATTGTTTCTCTTTGAAATGCGTCTCATTTCCAATGGCTGTTTGTGTGGAGAAGGAACAATGTTCAGCACTTAATGCATTGGATAGAGAGATCTGGGATTTATCTGTCTCTGATTCCCTGGGTGACCTCCAGCTAATCGTTTCCTTTGCCTGTCGCATTTTCCTTATCTATATAGTGGAGTTAATAATCCGTTCTATCTCCCAGTGTGTAGTGAAGTTAGACAATTCAATTAATAGTTGTAAAACTAATTTAGCTTCTGGGGCAGAAAGTGATAAAAAACTGTAAAGAATAATTCATAAATGTAGTAAGCCATCACTGTCCAAAGCTGAAGAATAAATGTTCTGCTTCTTATTTTTCCTTACTTCTGGTAACTTACTTGCTTGCTGTGTCTCTTTTCATGCAGCATATTTGTATTAATGTAACTGATATCTTTTCATATGGAATATTAGCTAACTGCTAATATCAAACAAAATTAAAGGTGTGGGCCATATTCTTCCTTGGTAGAACTCTGCTGATTGTGAGTCTGATGTTGAGACTCACTGAACTATTGGGTGAATTTGGTTCGGTCTTTGCTGTACTTCTATTTTTTTTAAACCAAAGGAAATATTATCAGGCCATGGACTGCAAACAGTGTTTCATACTGGTATTAATATAATATATTTTGATTTCCCATTGTAATAAACATACATCCTCAAGACTGCTGGAGTGACTAATTTAAACAAGTCATACATGGTTTAAAGCTTTCAGTCTACTAGCTAGCTGCACAAGCTTCTGTACAAGTACACAAAAATCCATTGTGTCCTTAAATTACTGCTTCTCCACACACAATTGTGTGTATGGAAGAAGGGCTAAAAGCAAGCACAGCATTCTGTTAGCTGCATAGCTTTGATATGCAGGTTGCAATAAACAGCAATTCGGGGCACACTCATGGAAACAGACTTTACTTGAAATTATATAAGGCTTTACAAAAAAGATTAATTGAGCTATGCCAGGGATATGGGGGATGAGAACATGTTAGAAAAAACTCTTCAGAAAGCTGGGAGAACAGTATTGAAAAATTTGTGATGAAAAACATTATTGAAACTATCCGCCTCCCTCCTGAAAATGTACCAGTTATTAGCTGTGATGTTTTTTTCAGGATAAACGTATTATGTTTCTTCATAACATCAGCATAAACACTAGCACACCATGTCTGTGTCTTCATTTCTTATAAGTGGTCTAGACTGTCAGTACGTTAAGTGTGTTGATGCAGAGCAGGGCAACAGTAATGAGGGTTGCTGGATCTGCTGAAGCTCCTTGGTTTCAAGCTTGATTCCATATTAGCCCCAGCCTCAGCAGATGATGTTTTGTAGGAACACAGAGTTAAGTGTAGCCTCCCATCTATGAAACACCAACTGAAGTGGCCAGAATGCAAAAACTGCTATGACCAGTTCTGAGATTCAAGTGGCTTCCTATATCACAAGCTGAAGGATGGACATTGGTGACAGAGCCTTAAATCGCTGCCAAGGGACTTGCATTATTCCTCAGCTTTGAGACACTAGATCAGAAAGATCACAGGGGTGGCAGGAGGAAGTCAAGCAGTTGCATGCATCCAACACTCACTCATATGTCAAGAGAAGGAAGTAATCTGCATTCCTACCATGGTGATTGGTTTTGCCTATAGCAAACAGGTATACAACATTTCAAATACCTAGTTTGATGAGAACAGAGAGGTACCTAATTCACTGTGCTACAAGTGGGCCCTATAGGCCTGTGAGGCCAGGCAGAGAGAAGCACAGTTATGAGAGTCAGATGATACTTTGCATTATAGATTTTTTTTTTCTAGTTACTTGTAGCTTTGCACATCTCCAGCAGTTTGGGCTGAAATTGTCTATCTTGCACGGAAAGAAAAATTCACACAGTCAATTTTTTCCTTTTTTTAAGATTTATAAGTTCTTATGAAATCACAGATTATTCATGTTCAGTAAAGAAATTTGCATTTTGAAGCTAAAAACTGTGAGGAATCTACTTTCCCTAGCCTGCTCATGTCTGACAGCTCCCAGGACTGCCAAGACTCCACAAGTCCTACCTCCACAAAATAAGTGATCATCTTCTTGCCAACCTGAGGACACAAGGACAAAGATGAACTTTCTTTATGGTGATCTGCACTTCAGAAGAGATGAGGTTGATCTTGAATTTGATCCTGTCTTATGTGAAATCCATTGATTCCTGATAAGACACATGGAATTCTAGGCTGAGAAGTACTGAGAACTGAGAATATTTTACTGGGAAATTTGTGGGTTGACTGCAATCTTGCTCAGTGCTTATACGGTTTCTCAGGCATCTGTCCCATCAGTGGACAAAGATAATGAACCAGAAAGCACAGTGGAATTGGAAAGCACAGACAAAAAAGACAACCCAGTGGGCAAATGGGAGACTGGCAGTTTAAACCAATGATGAACATTTACTGGGGTCAGTCACAGAAGCCTGTAGAGCAGTGATCTGTAGAGGACTATGAGGTGGTGATAGGCAATGAGAAGTGGAGAAGAGGACTGCATAAAAAGAGACAGAAGAGACTACTGAAAAGAGTTCAAGAACCAACAGGAAGAAGGAGCCACTGCAGTAAAATGGCACTTCCTTTTCAGAGACTGAGAAAGAATATGAGGTTTTTAACTCTTCTTTAGTCACTGCCAAAACCATGAATAATATCCATACAAAGGTGTGTGTCCCATCCTATTCCATTCTGCTGTCAGTCCATGTAGAGACAAAAAATTTATGACTGCAAATTACTGACTTAAATGGCAAGTGTCTTTGGAGTAGATCTAAGTTTAATCACCCTCTACTGCTCTGTTGCAGGTCCCAGTAAGAAACTGGTGAGTTTTCTGACTTTTCAGATTACTTTTGTAAACTTGTGTCATTAAAAATTTACAATTTAAATTCTTTGTAATTTGTCTTTCAAATCTTCTAAGCTAGTATTAAACTGAATTTACCCTACCCTCTTCTTCTTCTCTACATATAGATATATATGTATATACACCTTGTCATAATCTGTATTTTTCATGAGACAGTTTTATTTATCTGGTCCCAGGATGGATAGTATTCAACTAATGAGCAGTCTTTCAGTCTCCTTCTTGTTCTTCTGTTTACTTCTTCTGTTGGAGCAGTTCCACCTTGTATAAGTGAAATATTCATTGGGTCAGAGACTGGTTATGTACCCTGATTGCTCCGGTGTTCACGAGACGTGGGAGTCAAGGCTCAAGTCTCTATTTCAAAGACTGATTAACTATTTATATAAAATGAAATAGGTACAACTGGAGTGAATGAGAGACCCTTTTCTTAATATCCATTAGACCAGATGACAGGGTATATGCAAAAGAGGTGTAACTCCCACACAGGTGTTGGTCAGCAGTGGGCAGAGTGCAGATTTGGACTTTAGTTTTCTCCATCACACCACAGAGCTGTGACTACTAGGCTGTTGGATCCTTGGGAGAAGGCCAGGTGGTTTTGGTCAAGCATTTCATTCTTGTCCAAAAGTGATACAAATATTCCTGCAAAAACAATTCTTTTTTTGACTAATAAATATTTTATCATAAACCAGTATATTCAGAAAATCTCCACTCAGCCCTATAAATAATATTCCAAGTCATGGGTATATCTGGTTGGTTGAGGCAGCTGCTGCACCTCTGGAAGAAACTTAGGTACAAGAAGAATGAGGGTGGTTACAATAAGGCAGCTGTATTCCAGTATGATCATGCAAATTGGGTTGGAGGAATCCCCTAAAAGTTCTGTCCAGATATAGACTATTCTATAAACTGACAACATGAATCAAAATGCTAACTAAACTTTAACTATACCAAAATACTGTGAAGTTTGGGGG
Source organism: Loriculus beryllinus (assembly GCA_039877255.1). Lineage (NCBI taxonomy): Eukaryota > Metazoa > Chordata > Aves > Psittaciformes > Psittacidae > Loriculus > Loriculus beryllinus. The sequence goes on from JBCJKH010054469.1 coordinate 13,978, forward strand.
GTTCCCCCCTTGGAAAAAGTACTCTAAATAACACTCTAGTTGCCAGTATAGATAGCTGCATGATCAGCCACTGTAGTATAAAAACGAAGCACATATTTTCAAAGTCATAAAATGAAAGCATTTGAAACAGAAGTAATTAAAAAGACAGCCAGCACACTTCCCGTAAGGAAATTAATTTCTCTTGGTTGTAGCTTTGACCTGTCCTTATTGTTCCCTGTAATAGGAACCAAATGCCAGATACCTGATAGCATTACTGTTTCTAGGTTGCCTCATCAGAAACAAATCTCCTCATGTGTTTTGGTTTTCAGGGTTTTTTTGAAGCAGGCTGATCTTCCTTCATAGCCAGAGCTGACAGTTTCCTGTGGCTCTTCTATAGCTTATCTACAGATACAGGCTCTGGGAGGGCTTCATCTCCCCTAGTTTTGGATGGCAACAGCAACAGGTCTCTGCTATGCCAACTCATCCTAACCTCCTTTTATATTCACCTGAGAGGAAACGCACTTTCAGGGCATGGTCTGCCTGTCCTGCCATAGGACATGATGACTGGATCTTCAGTGCTTAGAAAGGAGTCCAGATGACTTGTTCAGATGAAGAAGACAACTATTCGGAGTTAAACAACCGAGCAAGCAAACAAACCTCTTTGGTGATTCATATCTCCCTATTCTTTGCTTTTCTACACATTTTAGAATCAATGTGCTTTGAAGCTAAAAAAGTGAAACCTTTAGAGAATTACAGACTCCCAAATTTAAAGGCAAGAGGGAAAAGGGGAAAAAGAAAAAGCTTGAGGGAACTGTTGAAGAGACATCAAGGTCTTTGCATTATTAAAAACAACTGCATTTCTTTACATTATAATATTGATATATTTAGTTTCCAACACTTCCAAAGTAAAAAAGAAAATAGGTCTGTTCGAATAAGCAGATTCAAGAGCATAGATACAATATATTGCAATGTTGATTTTAGCCATGCTATACCAAGAGAAAGAATGAGTGACAGCAACTCACTGCAGTGACTGGTTTTAATTTTTCAGATCAGGGCATCCTTTAAATGAAAGTGTGAAGTATTATATGCTTCCCAGAGCATTTATTTTCTATACCCAGTAAAAGGAAAGAATGCAGAATAATTGGCATCATTTTATTAATATAATGGGAAGCTTTGAAATGGCATTAAAAATTCCTGGAATAAGAGCTTAAGTAATTGATTTCACAAGTTAAAGAAAAAAGTTAAACTTTCTTTTCTGATATTTTTCTTTAATACTATTTCATAATAGTTTTCCATTTCAACCAATCTCTTGAAAATGGCAATTCACTGAATTAATCCAATCTCAAGAAAGCACAATTTAATCTGGGAGCAGAAAAACTATTGAGTTTTATTGTAAGCTATTAAAAAAATGCCCGTGGTGAAGAACAAGATGCCCCCAATCTGTACGAAGTGAATGGTGAGCCCAGGTGCACAAATCCTACAACTATTTGATATGAATTTTCCTTTCTAATTTTTGCTTTTGTGATATCCATTAACCAGCCAGGTTTTAAACAGACCAGAAAACTATTCAGAATCATCAAACTTTCATAGGAATTTGTGACATAAATGTAAGTTGAAGATATGATTCAAATAATTGGGTTTGATCCCAGCTATCATCAGTTGATTATTCAAGTTATTAGTCAATCAAATCACAGAAATGTGACTAAAGTCACCTTATAAATGTCAAGGTGAACCTTAGACAGCTGAAATGGTGACATTATTAAAATGCTTTATATGAGGGCACTTTTTGTCACAATAAAATGTTTTCTGTCCACTGAGACAGCTGTGACTCAATGGTACCTAATTTTACATGTACATGAGAACAGAAAGAATGGCTTCTGCTTTCAAAGGCTGCAGAGGAAACTGAATCTCAGTATGAAGATCTTATGTAGAACCTCTTCAATACTTCAAGTTGCACACTTACAAGTAAGTACTTCATATATAACTTGATACTATGTTCATGACTTTTGATGAAATTAGGTTAATATGTTTATGTTTCAAACTCAGTGTTTATTTTCATGTATTAATAGAATCCCCTAATTTGGGGATGAGGGAGTTAATTCCACCTTCATTATCTCATATTCTATCCGTGCTGAAACAAGCAGAACAGCAGCTCCGCTCTTGACTGTAAAGCACTAGAGTTTTTGATTCTGCTGGCACGTTTGGAAGGCTTTTGGACCATTTTGCAAATTATAGTATAATGCAATACCCTAGAAGAAATAATTATACCCAGCCTTTGTAAGCCAGGAATTGCACTCAAAAAACTTGGGCCTTTTAATTTGGTCACATATAATGTATGAACCGCAGTTTTTCCAAAGCTAATGGAACCAGAGGGAGCATTATGGTTATGACTCTCTCAATATATTTTTCCATTTAAAAACTGGGGTCAGCCTTGAACAGAGCAAAAGGATGAAGTATGATTTAAGTGCTACAGACCAGCGTACAGGATAATATGAAGTGAAAAACACAGTTAGCATATGAATAATTTCTCAGTGCCACTGCTTGCCTGAGTATCTGCTCCTTAAGGTGCTGTTTCAATAGCAGTTGCAGGTATGGCAGGTAATACTGACTCGTTCCTTGCTTTTTTGCAAAACTTTCAGAAAGAGTAAAACATCATATTATTGGTGGTGGTGGTGATCTTTACCATTTCTATAAAATAAAACATGAGGAAGCTACTTTGTTTTGTTGTGTTTCAGGGTGATTCTGATCAGTTATGTACCAGTACTGTTCTCAGATTTTTTAAGCATCTTTCGACACCTTTGTAGCCAGCACTGTAGCAGGTTCCTGTATTTCAAGAGGTAAAGGATATATTCTCATTCACTTAGTAATACTGAATTGTACTTTCTTTACCCATTAGCACTTTTTGAATTTAATAGCAATATTTGGAGAACAAGGTGTTCCAGTTTGTCCCTTTGCAAGAGAAGGAAGCATTCAAGCCTCTGAAAGTCAAAAGACCCAGCAATGTTTCAAAGAGTACAAATGGGACATGGAGGCAGCATGACACACTGCCTCTGAAACTAAACCTGTGGTATTATCACAGCATGTGTGTGTCCTGGGTTCAGCAGTAGCAGTCATTTTTCCCCTTCTTAGTAGCTGGTGCAGTGCTGTTTTTGATTTTCAGCCTAGGAAGAGCGCTGATAACACCAATGGTTTAGTCTGACCAAGGACTTTGTAAGTCTCATGCTCTGCCAGGGAGGAGGGGAAGCTGGGAGGAAGCAGAGACAGGACACCTGACCCAAACTAACCAAAGA
>JBCJKH010054471.1:0-27219 GCA_039877255.1 Loriculus beryllinus
CCTGGTGAATGGCTCTAGCAAAGACTCCCTGATCCAGTTCTATGATGAGTACATTCAACTGTATAAAATTGGTAAGTGAACATTTTTATTTTATTACTGTTTTATAAAATAAGGAAATGGGAAATTTTTCTCTGAAGAGAAAAGAATAAACCAAAGTCTGTAGCCATTGTAGGATCCAGCACTGCAGGACAGACTTCATCCTGATAGTTGACAGAATACAGTTCCAAATATTCCCAAACAAGCAGAAAGCAGAAGCAGCCTGAAATAACTGCCCAAGTGATGTGAACATTTCCATGAAATCCAAATGATGAAATGTAATGGTTAGACTTTGAAGGCCACCCTTCGATGGCCTGATTTTTCCATCCCTTGGTTCTATGTGTCTCTGAGAGCTGCAAGAGCTACATGTCCTATCACCGGGGGGGGAGGGTTGACTTTCAAATTAATTCTGCATTAGTTAAATATGTGGGTACCTATGTGTGAGGTAGGTGATAAAGCTCTAGTGGAGATCTGGGACAGGATTCAGCTGCCTAAAAACATGCCTTTAGTATCATTTGAGACATCCTGAGACACTTGAAGCATTCACAAGGTTTACGGATGTGGTCCAGGACCTGTGAGAGATCAGGGTCCTCCTGGGTGTCCTGTGTTCTGTATACACAGGATAAGACTGACTCCTGCTTGCAGCTGGTGCAGGCTGTAAAGGCCAAAGCTATTTAGACAAGTAGACCTGCTCTGCAGTGTTTTGCAGATATCACAGGCAATAGTGATGAGATCTCACCTGTATTGTAGGTACTCAGGTTCAGATGACTTGGTCTTCTACATGAACAATACCACATGCACCAAAACTTACATATTTTTTCCTATGAAGACTTGCACTGTTAATGTGAAGTTCAAATGCAGAAGAAAATGGCACTCTGCTGATTATACTACTCAATTACACAAAATCCTTCTTGCTTTTTTTTACATGAATGTCAGTTACTTCAGGTGTCCAACAACTGAAGTTTTGCTACTGTATTTTACTACCATTTACCAGATAACATTTGTTAACATAAGTAGCACACAGCTGTATATCAGTTGCCTCAACTTCAGATGTGTTTTGCTATGAATGGATAAATTGTAGCTGATTAATGTCTATGTCTACATTAATAATTTAATTTCTTTCCAGAAATACTCACTCCTCCATTAAATGTCACTGTCAATTGTACTGGAGATTCAGCAGGTTGCATAATTACATGGCAAGCACCCGTTACAAGTCATGTGGAAAACACAAAGTGTTTTCAGTATGAAATTAGCATACAAAATAAGGTAAAAACAATTTATTGGTTTGTATTTGAGACTATACCTACATGCATGCATATCTATAATGTGCAAACTTCTGTTTCCTTTATTGATTAACGTCTTTCTCATAAGCCGTGTCCTCATGCTCTGGCCCTGCTGGTTTCATATTGCAGCAGTCATGACCTTTCAAACTAACCAGAGGTACAAAGCAGAAAAGCTGTTGTCTGTTTTGTTCACTCATTTTTGAACTTATCCTTTTTTTTTTAGAATTTTCAGGTTCTTTGATCCAGGTCAATGTTTGCTTCTTGTTAATTAAATTTTGATTCTATGGGATGTGCAAGAGGCTTTTCACAATACTTTTGAGGAAGCCCCTGTGTACAGATCACTCAGATGTCTAATAGAGACTTTGACTGGAAGGAGGGTAAATTTATTGTTCACATCAATTTTCTTTGCCATGCTATCAAACTGTTATGAAACTACAGCTTCTGGATCTGCTGTATTTGAAGGATGATTTGATTGCTTGTGTAAGTCGAATATACTCTTGCTGGGTGAGGATGCACATTGTTAATATGCCCATAAGCCCATGGGCATGTAACTAAATAATTCGTGTTTCCTTCCTATTCTAAAATGGAATGGAGAAAGCCAAAACACTGTAATAAAGTGCAACATTCTAGAACATTACTGGAGCAGAATATCCGATTACTTTTTTGTCAGTTTAAAATTACTTGTGATCTTTATAAGCAAGAAAATAGAACAAAAGAAAATAATAAAAATGAAGATTTGTCTTTGGTTTGCAGAATGAACCCAAAGAACAGAAGAAGGATCCTCCTGTAAGAGTAAGTATTCTTTTTATATACAAATTAGTGCTTCTGCCCACTTAAGCATTTAAATACCATTATATAAAATATACTTAATTCTAGAACTATAGTCTTTATAGCAATATAGCAATGAGAATCCAGGAAAATATATTCCTGGTATCTTCGTGTGTAAACTTAATACATCCCTTTTGAATTGAGTGGCTTACAGTGGGCAGAATTTTCAATGAATTTCACAAAATTTCATACTTTTCATTTATCTCACAAATAGCTTCTGCTTCTGACAGATGTGATATTTTGCTTAACAAAACTGGAAGCGTTCTTTCTTTGTTGGTGAAAAAATACCACTGGAGTTCCAAACAGCTAGACAGAGGGAACACAGAGATGTTCACAGTCTTCCACAACAAATGAGTGGTCTTCTCAGCCCTGGAAGCATCTGAAGCTTGGCAGATTCCATACCTTGTAGAAATTATCATGAGGCCAGATGGTACATATCTGCTCATGGATTGTCTCAAAAACATTAAGTCCGTTTAGCAAAGACAAGCACCATGCAAGGAATATTTGCATGATTAATCCCTGTAAAGGATGCAAGGCAAATTCTGTTTCAACTTTCTGTTATAGGATTTTTAGGATACATGAAAAGGAACAGGAGATAAAAAGGTGTCCTTAAAGCATAATAAAATAAAGACCAAATATACTTCAAAATCCAACTTGAAACTTCAAAGAAACAGAAGGATTTGAAGGCAGTTGAACTAGTTTAGCACAGTTTTACATTTGAGGAGAAGAACATTTAAGTAGTACATACCTACAGTCATACAAATTAGGTTTTTTGTAGAAACTGCATCAGGAATTTAAATCCAAATGTTACATATAGACCTCATAGCAGCTTTCCAGTATCTGAAGGGGTCCTATAGGGATGCTGGGGAGGGACTCTTCATTAGAGACTGTAGTGATAGGACAAGGGGTAATAGGTTAAAACTTAAACAGGGGAGGTTTAGATTGGATATAGGGAAGAAATTCTTTACTGTGAGGGTGGTGAGGCACTGGAATGGGTTGCCCAAGGAAGTTGTGAGTGCTCCATCCCTGGCTGTGTTCAAGGCCACGCTGGACGAAGCCTTGGGTGGCATGGTTTAGTGTGGGGTGTCCCTACCCATGGCAGGGGGTTGGAACTAGATGATCTTAAGGTCCTTTCCAATCCTAACTATTCTATGATTCTATAAATCCACAAAATCAATTTCTGTTTATTTAGAACTGTGCACTGAGAGGTCATTTCATATCAAGTCAACACAGTGTTATATTTTTAATTCATTGCCAAAGCAGTGTAATTAGGCAAATTAAAAATGGTATTAGTTAACTCAGTATTTCTTTACCAAGGCTTAGCACTGTTGACTTTATTTTGTAGCCAGGCAAGTGCTGCAAGAGTATTAACTCTTACATATTTGTTATTATAATACAACACAATCCAGAATCAAACAGCAGAACTTCAGCAGGTACAGAACATGAGACTGCATTTACAAGGAATGACATAATCAAATATGATAATTTTGCTAATGTACAAGTACTATTTAAATAATGGTTATGATCAAAGAACATCAATCCCAATTTGTACTCCATTTTAGTTTTCAAAACCTTTCGAGATTAGGTTGCTGATGTGCTATTTTTACTTTCAATGTGCCTTCTGAATTGTTTCACAATGAAGTTGTTAAGCAAAGTATAGCTTTAAAAAGCCAAGATGCCTTTGGCTGAAGTCAGCTGATGTTGCTTTAATTCTTAGAGATATTGACTTGTGCCCAGAAGAGAGGACTGAAGCCAGACTCTTAATTCCATCACTTACTACAAGCTTGTATTTAAGCAATAGTTTTCATTCTCGATTTCTGCACACATGGTGCAAAGCTATCCAATTTTTTTCCCCATTACTACTCCTCTTCTCCGCTGATAGGCTGCAGTTCCAATCTTTTTCACTACTTTTTCCTTTTCCTTCAAACAGAAAACTGCAGCTGCTTTTACACTTTACACCCACATCCTAACACCATCAGCTTCTCTATACAGTTGAAAGTAAAGTCAAGATTAGTAAGTACTGGAATAGTGAGTCCAAGAAAAACTCATGAAGTCAAGACACACTTCAGTGCTTCCTCCTGAATGGGTTAGCAACCCTGAGCAGAACTCAGAGTTCCAGCCATCACAGTGATGTGGTTCTTGAAATCTGAATGGGTATCCAAAAGCAAGGTTCAATTGCCAAGCCAGTTTCAACTAAAACATTATGCAAGTTCCAGGTCTGTAGAATTGGAATATTTAAGTTTTATCATCTTCAGTATTTTGGATTCGTAATCAGAAGCTACTTTCTATCTCAGCTGTTCTCCTCATAAGAGCCATCCTCCAATGATTAAAGTAAAAATGAAGTTCAGATTGTGTCTTTTGTGATTCTGAACATTTAATCTCTTCTTGTCCTCATCTTCTTGTGCTCATTCTCTTATGAAACAGTGTGTTACCATGAGCTCCCGAGACATGCAGAAATCACAAGACTGAGGAACTCCTTACTCATAATTTGATTAAATGCCTGATCACTGAATGTACTTTACAGATTCATCAAAACAGTATTCAGTGTATTAGATACATAAATATCAAACAGGATATACCTATTCACTAGAATCAATTCTCTCCATTTTGAATAACAGAAGACAAAAGACGTCTTACCAAATTTTGTTCTTTATGATATACAGGAGATTGAGCAAGCAACACTGTATTTGCTATCAGCTCAAATAAAAACTCTATATTCAACCGAAATTATAGTAGCTACAAAATAAAGACTGGTCTTTATCCTAAAGAAATCCTAAAGGATTTTACTCCAGGGAGTCAAGTTTTTCAATGCAACAAATGCATCTATCCATCAGCTAGGAGCGAATGAACACTACGAGTCAGTATCTGAGGCCGGATGGAGCTTTGGCAGAAGTTGCCCATGTTACATGAGTCCCTTTACAGACAAAGAACTCTCTGACTAGCTCAGAATAATTAACAAAATAATCAAACGAGAACTACATTAGTTAGCACAGGATTTTGCTGATTCTCCGATTAAAGATTCACTTACCTTAGCATCATACTGGGAATCATGAAGCCAGAAATATTATACACCAAAAGACTGTACAATAGTTACAGAAGATAGAGAAGAAACTTGTTCAAACTATTTCTAACCAAAACCTACAGGCACATGTTTTTGCAAATTTAATCCCATTTCCTGTTGGATCAGGCTTATTTTCAGAGAATAATTTTACAAATAACCATTGCCTTTTTGATGTTACATACACCTTCTTTCTGAATGTCTGTTCTGCCAAGTACTAGGTGTTATTAGATTAACTCTTCCCAAATGAAAGCACTGCAGTTCATCCTTAGAGCTGAAAAATCCCAGAAATAATACCATGGAGCTTCCTTTAACGCACATTTGGAAAGATTAATAGAAAAAGAAAATTCCACACCTGCACACTTCTTAAAACACAAAGCATTAAGCTAATAACATGTAAAAGCACAGGCCTAATAAAATAGGGGATAGTGTTTCAAAAGAGAGTTTAAAGTCACAGTTTACCTGCTATTGAAATTGAAATTTGCAAGTTATTGTACATCATCATTTTAGGGAAGCTGATGGCGTAAGAATGTAATGCTAGCTTCTCTCATAGAAACCAAAGAATCATACACATTGTACTGTAACTGCTCAAGGATTTATATGGAAGCCTTTAAAAAAGCTATGCTAACAGAAAGCTTTTGACAGATATAAATCAATACCTGGAATACTATTTCTTGAAGACAGTCTCTGTATATACGTAAATTTGAGTTAATTTCTTTGGCTGAAGAAAGAATATGTTATGTCTCCTATCAGTTTCAACTTGATCCCTAATTGAGGGAAGACTTATGTAGAAACCACCTACAATATATAGTACGCCTGCATAAAGCCTAGAGTAAAAAAATATTATGACATTTAAATGGCAGAGTAAATGGTAAAGGCCAGACGAAATTCCCTGATGCTTAGTCACAATGAAAGCAAAGATGCCCAGAAGAGCTTTTTAGCCTTTTTTTTTTTTTTTTGCTGCCTTCCCTCAAGATCTGTGGTTTATGAGATATTCATTCTCTAACAACCACCAAAAAGAAATATTGAGAGAGAGAGGAAAAAACTGGACTGAGTATTCAAATAGATACAGAATTTCCTTATCAAGAAACTGAGGCATACAATGTGGATATTTTAATAAAATGAGATGCCTTACTGAGCATTAACATACGTATATATTACTTGTACAGCCCTGCACAATAAGGAAGGTGTTTTCCATAGTCACTGTTTCATGTTTTTTAAACAGTGAATCTTCAATGACCATATTTTTGAAAGCAGCCTAGACATCATTGATACACGTGATTCAAAAGTGGGGAATAAAGTTTGGATCTGTGGGAAAAAGGCAGGAAAATATGTGCCAGTACAGAAAGTATCTAAAACATTTAGATACTGAGCTACTTATGCCTAGAGCTGTGCAGCTATTGTTTACAGCCAGCTACAATAGGTGAGTTGAAACGTACAGCAAAGTCTTCAGATTTTATTTTTCTTTAATGGCTGAAGGACTATGGAAAGCAGAATGGCTCTCTCTCAGTCTTTTAATGGGCAATAATCACCAAGGATATTATGGAGGAAAACTTACCGTAACCACACTTCATACCCTGGAAGCACTACCTTTTGGATAAAAGTGTTTCTCAGAGAAATCGTAGTTTGTGGATAGGAGAGGTTTTCCTAATTTCAGTAAAAGCATCATCTGTAACCCAGCAAAAACTGTGCATCAGGGCCCATCAAGGTAACTATGAAACTAAATATCTATTTGCCAAAGTGCAAGCTTTTTTCTTTCCCACAGTAACTAAGTGGAATGCTTGATTTTAGTATTATATGCAGCACCTTACACAAAAAAGAGCTTTGTCAAAATTCTAAAGCTTCATTAATTTTAATTCCTCCATCTACACTGTACCACCTTTTTAACTACCTTAATTTCTTATGCTTTGGAGAACTCTCACTCTTCTCTGGACTGTTTATACTAGCAAAGAAAAATAGTATGTTTCACAGGAAAAGTACTTAAATCTTAAATCTTACGTAGTTGTCACCTTCTTTCCGAATTCCTGTAGGTACGTACTTCTACAACACTATAAGGATGTAGTAACAAAGCAAAAAGGAAAGGGAAAAAAAAATAAAACCAAGGACTGTAAAAACTCTGTTCACAACAGTGAAAACTAGAGAAAGACTGAAAATAGCTTTGCAAATCTAAGGTGCTTCCAACAGAAAAGGGGTGTGCTACTTTCCACATCTACATGAGATAGGACGAATCTCCATAGCGTTAAATTGCAGCAAAAGATTAGAGACCAAGTTAGACTGCAATGGGTGCGGAGGAAGATCTGAAGGCAAAGATAACTGAACTGAAAGGTTATTATCCAGGGACGTTTTTTAATGTTTTTTTACTGGAAATTTTTGACAGCAGGTTAAACAAGCATTTGTAGCTATGGCTTACCAATAATTAAGCCTATTAATTATTAGGTTAGGAATCACGGTCTGGCTGACTCACTTTGATACAGGAAAATTAAAAACTTACAGTACAGAGCTCAGAAGTTCTAATGAAGCCCAGCTCTGATGTGGCATGACACTGAAGCTCAATGCCATTACTGAGGACAAGGACTAAACCCATTTTGCTCATTTGGTTAGGCTTACCTGAAACAGTGACAGCATTTTGCTAAACATATACACATTATACCCAGAGATGCACACATACAATTTTACTTGAAACCAAGACAATTTCCCTGACTCCCCATAGTTTAAAAAAAAAAAATAAAAATCAGGGGGTGTCTTTTATCTCTCCCCCACCTCCAGTCAATAAGATAATGACTGTTTGACACTGAAGGTCTTACAATGATGAAGAAACACAAAACTGCCTGAGGCAGCTCAAAGTTTGCATGAGATGACAGAGTGATGACAGTTGTTTTTCTCCATGCATTTGGGAATCTCTGTGGTATACTGCATTTTAGCAGATTCCTTGTGATTTCTGGCAGCTGTACATCTCTCCCTCAACTGCAGATCATCTGGAGGTCACACATGGGAATGCAAAATGGAAAACTATTAGAAGTCATGATGGAAATCTTACACTTGTGGTAATGTATGTAGAAAAAAAACTAGCGACTGTGAAACCAGGAAGAAACAAAATGTGGTAGAGACAAATGTGCAAACACAGAAATATAAAAACAGAAGCTTTTAAGGGTTGGCTCAGTGTAGAAATCACTCGCTGGACTCAAAAGAGAACACTTTTTACTTAAAAAGTAGAAGTTCCGGAATTTGCATGCACTTAGAAGAAGAGACAGAGACCTGGTTACACCAGAATTTATTGAACTGAAAGCTAAAAAAAATATAGCAACCTTATCAATGCTCACATTCCAGCACTCTGTGACTGTATTACATACTTGTAGCTGTTGAGCCAAACAAAATTAAGGGTGGACGTCTACACACTCAATTAAGAGTTTGATAAATGTTCTTTGGATTAAGAGACCATGTGTGATATCAAGAAAAAGAGTCAATGTCTTCCTTATAAATACCGAAATAGTTCAAATTGAGATTTTTCAAAACCAGATAAGGGATTTGGCTGTACAATTCCCACTTAATTTAATGAGCATAGAGTACTTAAATCCCTTATTCACCTTTGAACCTAAGGATCTTTCAGTGCTCTGCTGCATATTCTTTAGCTTCCTTCAGTATGAAAATATGCTTATTTCTTGAACATCATGCTATGCACTTCATTAAAAAAAGAAATTAAATTAAAAAGTTGATTTATGGAACAAGCTGGGTGGTTGCTGGGCTCCAGTGTCACTACCTGGCAAAATAAAGACACAAGACTTTCCAAGTTCTCTGTAGTTATTTTATACCTAGAAACTAAACATAAAAATGTTAAAAAAAAGGCAAATGAAATCATACTGAGATAAATACTAAAATATTTTTTCAGCAATGCGCTTCCAGGCTTAGGATATAAATAAGACTCTAAGTATTGTATTTATGACTAACCAAATTATTCTTTCATGCATATATATGCAAAGACTTTATTCTAGAAACCATGGCAGGTGCCTTTAACCTGCTACTTAAAAGATTTCTGAGATGGCTTTCACAATTACATGGATTTTCGATAACCTCTGTCATGCAATGCAAGCTAAACATAGTATCTGAACCATGAATACCTTATTGCTTCAGGCCCAATAAAGGATTAAAACTGCAGAAGAGGTGGAATAAGTATTTTGGCACCACCAGCACAGGTGAACAGATTTTTTTAAAAAAATCTGTTGAACTTGTATAAAACCTGATCCATCCAACATCACCTCTATTTAATACATAAACTGAGGTCTGAACAGATGCTTCACCATGTGAAATCAGAATCTTTCAATATCAGTCTTCAGCCTGCAAAGACAGATACAGCCTTCTTACAAATTTTGGTCTAGACGAGACAATAACATTTCAAAACAGCACAGATTTTTTATCTAAGTCAGTTTCTACACAACTGTTTCCTTCAATGAAACTTGTTTTTAAAAAGTTTACATTTAAGAAAATTAATGGATTTGGGCCTTGCAACTGACTTTTGCAACAGCCATCAAAATAAAAAAGGTAATTTTTGTTAAACTTTAAATCAACTACTGAAGTGCACAGTAAGCACATGCACCCATAATTTCAGTGATAAATCTGCTTTAGATCTGTAATCTACTCTGTACACGATAGTGTATTCATTCCCACCTTCCCAACTACTTCAGTTCAACGAACAGCTCATTCACAAGCTAGAGTTAAGCCGGAGCCAGGAAAGTCAGATTTCCACCCCCCAGTGTATGAATTTAAGACAGCAGGCACAAAGATTAAATAGACTGAGAACACAGTGATCTGAACCAACGTAACCCAACCTTGTTTCTGTGCATCTACATAGACATTCTACCCAAATAAACCCAAATAAAGCATGATAAATTTTGACCGAAGAGAAATCCAGCTCCTGTATATATGAAATGAGAAAGGAATATGCTTAAAATATTTAGCAGTCAGTCTCCCTAGTTAGCAAAAAGTAGACCCCAGTTAAATCCAGAAGTGACAGCAATGTAAATTAGCACGGTACAACAGCTACCACCAAGAATCAACTCTTTGAGGAAAGAGATACAAAATCACAAATCAAACACAATTCAAACCAACCATGTGAAGAATTCACTCTTATCCCTTCCACCTTTTAACAATTTGCCTACATTCCATAAATGGACGACAGAGATATGTAAACAAAATCATTGCTTTTATCAGGCAGACCGCAGAAGTAGCCGTTTCTGTGATTTTCTATGGCCTAAAATAATTAAGGACTTGTTTTAGACACAGCGGAGAAAGGCCACCTAAGGGAAATCGGGGCAACGTATAGACACATACATGACTAAAATGTATCAGTTGGTTTGAACTGTAGAGCTAGCACCGCAAAGTTTGTTTAGAAAGGGATGCTCAGCAGGGTTACCAGTTCAGCAGACACACCTGCCAGCATCCCTGCTTTAGGAACAGGACCAGCCCTCGGGAAGCAGGCCTTTCCTCGAGGCAGTCGCAGCCAGAGTAATTACACACAATGGTGCTTCCAACGGTGCCAGCCCAGGAGTCCTCTCCTGAGGTGTGACTGCGCTCCCTTGACAGGGCGAGAAAACGACGAGCAGCATCGCAGACCTACAGACCTGCCCACCACCACCAGAGACTTAATGTAGCCAACCACCACTTCACCGCCCCCTCTTTCCCAGGATGGCAACAACTCCGCTCTCCCTCCAGGGTACGAGATGGGGAAGGGAGAGGGGAAAGGCCGGGGGCACAGAGCGGGAGCCCCGTGCAAACGGGACCCGGGACGCACTTCCAGCTCCTCCGCAAGCCCTCGGCGGGGAAGCGGAGCCTCCATCTCCCGGACTGCCGACTCCCTCCTTCTCCCTTCGCCTCCAGGGGAGGAGGGGTGCCGAAGGGAAGGGGACGGGGAGGGGGGGGCCCTCGGTCCGCCACCGCCAGGAACAAAGGGCCCTTCGATAAGCCGAGACGCAGAGCACAACAAAGGGGCCTAGAGACCGCGAGAACCGGGGCGGCCGCCGGGGATGGACGGGGGGGGGGAGAGGCGGGGGAAGGGGATTACAGGCCGGGCCGGAGCGGCCCCAACGCGGGGGGGCGGGCCGTTTCATCTCAGCCCACAATGAACGGCGGCAGCGTCAACCACCCCGCGGAGCCCGGCCCGGCCTGGGGCACTAACTCCCAGCGCAGTGCCCCCCCCCATCCCCTCAACCCTCCCGGGCCAACCGCCGCACCGGGCCGTTGGCTGCGGCTTCCCCCGGAGCGCCCCAACGAGGGCGGCGCTGCTCCCGCCCGGCCCCCCGCGCTCCCTGTCACCCGTGCACACACACACAGCACATACACACACCCCGCGGGGGAGGGGAGACCGCGGGCGGGCCCACGGAACGGAAGGGAAGAGGCGGCCTGACCTGACAGAGCTGCGCGCAGTACTCGGTAGCCGCCTGCACCGCGGGCTCGGGGCTCTCCCGCAGCCCCGTCTCTAGCTCCACCAGCCGCTCCCGCAGGCGCTGCATCTCCAGGAGGTCACCACCTAGGCTGCCGCTCTCCTCCTCGGCTTCCTCGTCCGCCATCTTCGCACCCCGCTCTGTCGCGTACGCAGCCCCCCCTGCCGCCTCGGCGTCTCAACCCCCACCGCTCCGTTTCCAGGTCACGTGATTACACAATGCCACGTTCCAGGGTGGGGTCACGTGCCTGGAGACGACGCGGGGAGGGGGGGGGTTGGGGGGGAGGAGGGGGGCGCTCGCGCGTCCCCCGCGGCGTAGAGCGGGGAAAGGGGGGCGGGGCGAGAACGCGAGAGAGGGGGCGCGCCTCCGCACGTCACGTGACCGAGAGCGCCACGCGCCGGCCGCCACGTGACGGCCCTCCCCACCTTCCCGCCGACGGGTTTTGGCGGCAAACAGCAGGAAATGGCGGCGACGTCGGTGTGTGCTTGTCGGCCGTGTCTGGCAGGAAAGGGGGCTCCTGGGGCGGCTGTCGCTGCTGCCCCTCCTCCTGTGTGGGCACTGGTAGCGCCGGCTGCCGCGGTGTGGTACAAGGCTGCGCTGGGAGATGCAGCAGCCTGGCCGTCCTGCTGTTTTCTCCATGCTCCTGCCTGAGGAGGCTACGTGGCGCTTGGTTAGCCACGGTCAGCACTGCTGGAGTTGTGTTGCGTGGTGTTCACTTTCTTCCTCTGCAGGAGGTTACAGAGTGTGTTAGCCTTGAGGATGCCACCGAGTTGTTGTCTTCATACCTGCATCGACCTGCTTATATGATAACTGGAAGTGAGAAGTGTGTTTTTCTCTTCAGGTTGAGATCTGGAGGCTCTGGAGGGCTTTGTTGCCCACACCATCCTGGTGCTGTGCCAAGAAACCACTCAGGCACTGCTGATGTCCTCAGAACTGTGGAGAGCTCCAGTGATGGGCATTAACCTCCCCAGCATCTGCTGGAGAAGCAGAGGAAACTAACCCATCGCAGCGGTTGGCCTGAGTCATTGACTCTGATGAGGAGGAAAACATGGACCTGATGGGCACTGAATTGGCATGGATACATGTTTTGTAGTCTTCTGTGCTGTATAGGTTGACACAGGTTGATGACTTCACACTCTTCATGTTGCCAGTGTTCACGGTGGAACAGAGGAAGAAATGCGTTACTGCTGCAAGAGTGTTGTCTGTCAGACTGAATTGTTTCTCTTAGCCAGCAGTGATAGAATGTGCTCTGTGTTGAGTGGGGCATTTCACATTATCCGAAAAATGAGGAATACTACTGTATTGCACTAACTTCAACTGGCTGTATGGTTTTCTGGCTGTAAGAGACTATAGCTGCAGACTCCTAAGTATGGCAGCCAGTCTTGCTTGGACCAGTTCTAATACAACATCCTACACCAGCTAACTTTTATACCCATTGGACTGATTTGATAGTTATGTACTCCATCACAAAGGAAAAATGGGGCTGCCTACTTCTTGTGTACAGTTGAAAGCTGGGCCGTGTGATGGAATAAACACTGAATGTGAGCTGGAAAGAACAGAGGGTTCTCTGAGATTGCAGAAATGTTATTCTATAGCTGTAGACATTCACAGTGATAGTATTAAATATACAACATTTTGGAGATGGACCTGGGGGTCTGGCCCAAACATGGTCACATTTTGGGGCATAGCAGTAAACCCAAAGTGGTGTGTTTCTAATTTCCCATACAAGTAACCAAGTAAATATTTTGTTTGCTGTTGTAAGCCTGAAATCTAAGTTCCTGATATTTGTTGTATATGATACCCATTCTGTTCTAAGCAACAGAAGATAAAACTTTCAGCTTTCCCATTTAAGGCTTAATGTAGTACCAGAAAAATGTCTGGTTTGTATGTATTTCTCACCACTAACCTGCTTGTGGCATGAGTGCTAATGAGTGATGCAAATACCAGAAACAACTGCGTGAAGACCCATTTATTCCTTCTCAATCACTTAATTCATCTACAAGAGCTCAAACAGTTTCTCCTATGGATAACTCTTTCAGTTCTATGTTATGCTATGTGTAATTATTTTCACTTCAGGGTAAACCACAAAAGCCAAATTCATATTCATAGTCTGTCCTTGTTTTAGCTTGCTGTCTTGTTTCCTCCTTGCCCAGAGGGGTTTGTGAATTGAACCCAGGCCAGGAAGCAAGGAGAGACATGGAACACAAATTTCTTGCTCGTGCAAAAGGTTAGCACTTGGAGATGGTAGGGTAAGAGTCATTTGTTTTGTTTTCATCAGGGTCAAGCAGAAAGGACCCTGCCTTTCAGCTGTCCTATACTGAAGAGGACTTGCACTTAGGCCTCCAGGGCCTTTGGTCAAGGGAGAATCATGGTTCACAGGCAGATAATTGCTAAGCTTACACCTGAGAGACCAAGGAAGTAGAAGGAATAACCACAAACAGCAGTGAATAAGAGTATTATAAATTGTGGTAGATAGAGCTCATGGAAGAGAAAAACTGGTGCCTGGTGGTGACAGGAGAGAAAGAAATTGTGCAGAGAAGACAGTCTGTTCAGAATACCTCTTTTCTCCGTGGACTTGTGAGGCAGCTATGAGTGAAACAATGAATGTAAGAGAGAGGAGGCTTACTACTGCAGGGGAAATAAAGTCAAGGAAGGCATTTGCTGTGCTGGAAAATACAGAGAAGAAAGAAGAAGATGAAGATATGCATGTGGAAAAGGGTAATGAATCTGGGGAGGTAAGGGAGAAAGGGGAGGAAAAGATGACAACAAACCAACTGAAACAGTATAAGGAATAAAAAGAGGGTAGAGATAGTGAGAAAGAGCGAAACGATGGCAGACTGGAAGGGGAAGGACACAAGTTTTACACCACTACAAAGGTTGAATTTCCTGTTAAAAGGAATTGACAGGCTTGTTACTAGGGTGTGCTAGAAATAAAGATTTAAGATAAAGGCCTGTGGCAATAAAGGTTCCTCATCATCAGAAATTCCTTTGGGGTTTAGATACACTCTTCCCCATTCTTACTCTTGTCACTTCCTTGACTGGCTCAGTATTTCCACAGTGTGGTGTTTTCCTAGCTCCACATTTCAATTCTCATGTTTCAAATAAACCTGTCATTAGGAGGAGGCATATCTTATGGTTCTTCAGATACTCTGGTTGTATGTTTTGGGATGCCGTGTCTGGCTGTAAATGTGTAAGAGGAAAAGGAGTCTTCATGATCTAAGATCCCCCGTATGTGGGTTATTTACCTAACAGTTGCTTGAAATCACTTTTAAAAAAAAAGAAACAATTTATGTGATGTCCCACTACTGGTTTTAAGATCCTTGAAGAGAAAAATCCTAGTGACTAGCAAGAGGAGTGCCAGAGGTGAAGATGACAGACAGCAAGGAAAAGGAGTTGGAATAGTGATGAAAGTGTGTGTGTAGACTGTGTGTAGCTGGTAGTTGGAAGAAGGGCTATAAACTCTTCCAGGGAGAGTGTCATGTTAACAAGAAGCAACTGTGATGTTTGTGTGTCGTTGGAGCCCTGGCAACAAAGTTAGATCTTTTCGGCATAGAATCAAAGAAGAATAGTATGGGTTGGAAGGGACCTTCAAAGGTCATCTAGTCCAACCCTCAACATAACAGAAGATAGGAAAGAACAGAAACTGGGACAGGAACACACCAATATTGAAACACCCATGGTGTTTGGGAGGCAAAGGAGATTGATGTAGGATTAGAATTTGCAGTGTGATAAATATTAAAGAAACAAAAGACAAGAAAGATGAAGTAGAACTTGTTTGAGTCAGTGTTGGGGAAATGCAGCAAAGAGGTTCTGTTTGAGAGCATGAAGATGTGTTGGAGATGTCCAGCATCAAAGGTTCAAAGTCTGGAGAGAAATAGTTTTTGTAAGGTATTAGAATAATATTGGAGCAAAAGTAGGTTGATAACTATGGTTCTTAATTTCAAGGGTCAAATTCTGACAAATGAAGGGAATGAGTTGCTGGCGACAGCTGCATCTAGGTGGTCAAGGTCTTGCATGTGGAGAAGGCTTGGCATCTGTCAAGTCTCTCTGAAACAAAAGTATCTCAAGAGGGACAGTCATTCCCAGCTGGATAAATAGCCACTTCAAAAGGGTTATTGGGAACAATCAAAAGCTTGAAGGGAATGGAACAAAATGATTGCTTGAAAAATATTAAGAAGGGTAAGGATAAAGTGAGAATTGCCAGAAGCCCAGCTGAGTTTCCTTACAAAGGAAATTAAAGCAGCGGCTAATGAGAAAGAAGCTATGAAAACAAATGTTTCCACATTTGAGATGAAAGGAAAAAATGGGTCGCATACCCATCTGAAACATCAGAAGACCTTTATTCAGCCAGAAATTTCCGTTAATGATGTAGATACAAAAATATGAGCTGTAATAATGAAATGTGCTGATGACACAAAATAGTGAGACACTTTCAATATGAGAAGGATCAAGACTAGGTGACCTTGAGAACCTAAATAATAGAATGAATCAATTTTAATAACACAACACGCAAGGAGACCAATAGCAGTACATTCTGCTAGGGGGGAACCTCATTAGTTGGAAGTGACAGTGGATGGAAAGTTCTCATTGTATTGGTTGATGATGACCAAGTCACAGATATGATCCAGCTACAAAAAAGGTTACTAAAATCACACAGCGAATGTGCCAGGTCAGTTATTTGCATTTGATACTGCAGATAAAAACATTGGTATCATCTTGTCTGAAGCAATTTGTGTGATTCTAGTCACTGTTATTCAGGAAAGGTGAGCTCGCACTGCAGGAGGTACAGGGGAAGACTCAAAGGATGACCAGTAAAACGGAGATGCTGTTTTATGAGAGGAGAGTAAACATGGTTCATGTAGCTTAGTGAAACAAAAGGTGAAAAGAAGTATAGTTCCAGCCTAGAAATACTAAAAATAAGCATCAGTTAGGACAAAAGCTTTTCAAGCTAAAGGATGGTGCCATGTGAAGAAAACCTGGTGCTAACTGCTGAGTATGTTGACACAGACTTAGCTATCATGTTAGTCAATAAACAGTGCTGTTTCTAAGGTACTTGTGTGTTCCTCCACAACGTTACAAAAGAAAACAGAAAAATGGTACATTTGTGGAAGGGGATCAGGTCCTGAAAATTGATTGCAAGTGAAACATTAACTCCAAAAAGGGGAAGAAAATTAATCTCATGTAGTCACACTTTTTTAACGATACTGCTGGCTTTTGTCAAGGCTGAGGCCGTTTTCACCCATAGTCAAAATCACTGATGTACGTCTATATACATTATTCAGTAATCAAAGTGGTTTAATTGTCTGGCATCAAGGAAACAAAACAGCTGTGCAGGGTGTTGTCTGTAGGTTGTCTTCTGCATGAGCTGGGAGGAAGAAAGAAAGTTTTGCAACATCCATTTCCAGACCGCATGAAGAATCTTCTTATTCCAGAGGGAATGAAGGAGAGTCCATTGGAAAATACAGCCTGGGTCATGGTTTGAGCTGTTTTCTCAAAAATTTTTTTCCTACAAAATAGTTTCAGAGCTATCTTAAAAGCAGGGGAGTGGTTTTGTTCTCATTTTCCATAATTCAATACAAACCACAGTGCTATTACCTGTAATTAATGGTGCCTTTTTTCCTTTCCAGTTGTCTTTTCTGCTTATCATTTTCCTTTGTTCACTTCCCAGTGCACACTGCCTGAATCCTTAATAGTTTAATTCTCATTGAGACGATCTTAACAGAGTTCTGGCTGTACTTAAAAAATTAAAGGAAAGAAAGGGTATCCTGGAGATGCAAATGTGTTCCCCTCATTGCATTCTTTTCTTCATTCCCTTCCCATTTGACAAGATAAGCATTTAAATTAGGAGGATTCCACAGTAACACTTTTTTTAGTTTTGTGTGTTTAAGAACTCTATAATTTTTCATGAGTGCCGAAAAAGGGATTTGGCGTCAGGATAGGGCAGGTTTTATAAACAGCTTGGGGAGGGAGTTTATTTGAGATAACTACTGTGAGTATCTTGCTAAGAGGTAAAGGAAGAATTCGCTGGTAGGTGTGAGGATCAGCATTCTGCATTGCTGATGCTCTGTGATTTAGCTGGTTTATGGTCAGTTTATTACTTAATAGTGGCACACAGCTCTTTGCTGTGATAAAGCATAAAAGTGCTTCCCAAAGGTATGTTTTACAGCAACATATTTATTGAAAAAAAGAATATTTCATGGATGTCTTTTTTCATCAGATTAATACTGAAAATCTTTGGTGTAATACAGATGCCAGTGCCAATAGGTGGAAAAAAAGGTACAGCCGGCAAAGGGCAGGAGAAAGTAAGGGATGGATTTTAAGCATGGGTAGTAAAAATGCTCTGTAATCCCTTACCATTCTCCGACTGCTGATGAACTACATGTACTGCCTGTTACAGTAATATTGATTGCAATCAGATGATAAAATCATTGCACAGAGAAAGAAACCTCTGCAGCTAAAATGAAAAGATGGAAATGTAATGAATTCTTGATTCAAAAATGATTTCTTGGAATAAAATGAAAACCTCATTCTTATAGCTGACAGTGAGTCATGGGAATAACAAAATGCTGAAAAAAATACAACTATTTTAAAATTCATTTCAAATTATGTTTTTATCTTCAACAACCATCCCACACTTTTCATCAACATTCCTTATGCTGCAAATTTTCCTCACTCGCGGCTTTAGCTTTACTTACAATTAATCCACTGGTGTTACAGAGATGGAGATTCTTGCTGGAATGCATTAACTTCCTCTGTTAAATCCCCCCTCAGGCAAACCACTTGAAAAATATTTCCTTTGTCTAGGACACACAGTTTAGTAGCTCTCCCCTTAGTGTGAGATAGCACTTCTTTTGCGGTGATTTATGCATACTATTCAAATACAAAAAATGCATTCAACTGTGTTACATTAAAAGATCTGAGACACACATTCCATTACTTAGGCACCATTGTATAAGGAAAAATGTAGGTCTGATCCTGTTGCTGTTCAAGCTTATGCTTACAGAAACGTTGAATCATTGCAATGTGGAGTTGCGGTGATGTAGAGTTATTAGGAGCTGAGTGACTTTTGGCTTGCAGAGACCAAACAGACCTTCCAAACTCACTCATGACCACATACCACCTTTGGTAGTATTATTAATCATACAAAGTGTCTATGTGCTATTTCAAAGGAAGTGGGATCAGGGCTTCTGGAGGGAAGATTTCACAGCCTCTGAAATAGCCTATTTCAGTGCTTTGCAATCCTAACTGAATTGAATCGTAATACCTAACTTAAATCTCTGCTGCAAATTTGACTGATCTTTGTCCTTCCTCTAGTTGTCAGGGTGGAACAATGGCCATCAAATCTTCTATAGCAGCTTCCTACATTTTGGAGTGCTGCTATAGTGTTCCACCTTGATCTCTTCATTTCTTAATTTATTGCTCTATTTCTAAGTCACGCAAACCCCGTTCCTTCACCTTTCCTCACAGCTGGTATTTCATAAACGTTCCTTGCTGTCATATGGCTCCTCCATGGGTTGTTGCTATGTTTCTTGGAGTACAGTGACCAATGCCCAGCCCAGTACTACCTTTGCTGGGACTTTGCCAGAGCTAAGTGGAATAATTACTCTTTGTGTCATCTGTTACACTGTTGACTCTTTAGTTTGTGATCTCCACATTGTTTTCTGCCTACACAGTCATTTCCTATTCTGTATTTAACTTTCTGCCCTCATTAGAATTCTCTTTCCAAAACATTGTCTGGTTTGTATTTTGTCTGTCTGATTTTAGGCTTCTGCTTCAATTGTTGAGGCCTGCTTTTAGTGCTATTTCCATCCTTAGAGCACTTTGCCACTTTCCCCAATCTGATGTCACCACTGAGTTGTGGCAGCACACCCGTGTGCCATCACCCAGGCTGTTAATGGATGTGGGGAGTAAAACTGGCCCCAGGACAAAGTCCTGTGGCTCTTCTCCAGAGAAACCTCCCCAGATTGACAGCAAACCACCAATTCCTGAACTTTGAGAGCAGTTTTTCAAATGCTGTGTGCACCTACTGGCTTGCACACCCCTGGAATGCACTGTCGTGGTTTATTGGGAAAATGCTGTGTGGGACAGTGTCAAAAGCTCGTCATTGTCAATATGCATCATATCTGCTATTTGCACTTACTTGCTAGAGCAATTATCCTGTCAGAGAAGGAGATTATCCTCAGTTGATATGAGTCTTTTCATGACAAACCAATTTTGACTGTTTTTTTTAATAACTGTCATAATCTTCCAGGTATTTACAAGCTTGTTGTTTAATAATTTGTTCCGTTTCAAGGGATAGAAGTCAGGTTGGCGGGTCTAAAATGCTCTGAGTCCTCCACCCTCGCTTTTAAAAATAAGGATTGCATTTATACTTTCCTAGGGTTAGAACCTTCCTGCTTGCTGTTATTTCTTAAAAGCAATTGTTGATTCAAACATTACTTCAGGCAGCTCTCTGAACTTTCATGGTGAATTCTGTCACAGCCCACTAACTTAAACACCTCTAAGTATCATGGGATCAAGGGCTGGGCTCTCCAAGCTTGTACTTGACAATCCCGATACCATTCTGCAGTGTGTGTGCTTAGTGTCAAAAAATTGTTGTAATCAGCAAAGCATGTGTGCTTATGTACACCCCTGCTCAGGCAACGTGTAAGTACATGATTAAATGCTTCTGAAATCACTGGGACTTGCTACATTACCAAAGTTAATGAGACTTCACACCAGTGGCTGCTCTGCAAACAACTGCAGACTGCTCAGTTGGGGACCAGCACGATCCCTTGCCCTGAATTGTATTTGAATGTCTGCTTGCTGTTGGAAATGATCTCTCTCTCTGCATACAGGAGTAGAGAGAAAGAGTATGTTGGTGGGAAAGGAGAGCAGAGGTGAGTGCAGTTGCTGCTGGGCATGAATGGGTTGCGTGCCGAGGTGTTAAACTAAGATCTGTGTCAGCCTAGCCTCAAGCACTGAGTCTTGTCTTTGGCCTCGGGCAGATTGGTTGGGTGAGCTCCAGGATGAGCAAGGAAGCATGTACAGGGGCACCAAAGCTGCGCTGTTCCTGACAGGCACTGTGTGGTTGCACTGTTACTTCTGTGACTTCAGTGACAAGCCTTGCTTCCCCACTGAACTTAGTAATTCAGGTGTGGCAGCACACTGCTGTGTCTCTACTTTTGTAGTCAGTGTGTTCGTACAGAGCCGTACCACACTGGTGGATGTCCTGGTGCCATTCCGTGCCTGCAGAATGCTTCTAGATCTTGTGTTGTTACCCTCCCTTGGCCTTTTTTAACCTGTTTTCAGAACCTCAGTATCTGTAACGATGTTCTAAGAAAAGCTGAGGTGGTTGAAATAGGCAATGGATAGAGTAAATTTATCCAGGCTGCTAAACAGCTAGGTTTTTTTGGTCTTTGGGATTTTGCTGTAAGCTTTATACCTCCAAATGTAAGGATCTGAAATGCAGCTGTAGATGCCTGCGTCTGAGACAGTTGTCTAGGTTGCCATTATAACCAAGGAGAGTGGTCAGTTTATCTTGTCCTGAGCTGCTTGTCAAAAATAGGTCTAAAAATGCCCTTTTTTCTCTTTTGATTCTGAGGGGATCCAGACATCCAGCTTGGGTGTCTATATGGCATTGCAGCTGTGTGCATCCGATCAGGCAAATCTCAGTCTTATTCAAGGAAATTTTGCAGAATACGTGTAGCCATACCCTCAAAGATACATACCAGATATGGTAAATAATGAAAGTATCAGTTCCTATCCATGCCTGTTTGTTTGTTTGTTTTAATTTCTCTTCCACTCTCTTTCATTTGCATTCAATTTTATTCTGTTGGACTTTAATTTGCTAGACTGATGAATCACTTTCCTCATGGTTAGTGCTTGCTCATTACTCGTTTGTAGATGGTACTGATTGCAGCTCTGTATGAAGGATTTAGTTGAGTGGGAGGATTTAAACTTCTTCTTGTAAACATTTGCTAGACTATCACCCAGATATTCTGTGACCCAGCAGTGGTTCACAGACAACAGGATTAGTAAGTAACTTAAATTGAAGGTAGGCACAGAAGACTGGTTTTGTACACCCCAGGAAACTGAATACATCGCTCACTACCTTGCCTATCCTGCCCATTTGCACAGACAAGTTATGCTCTGAGGACTACTGATTATATATCTGCGAGTCTTAATTCATTATTTACTTAATATAGCTTTTTAAAGCACACTAATGGGTATCAGGGCTGCAGAAGTTCCCAGGGACATTGCTTTGCCTGTTTCACTGCACATTAAAGCAACATTGGTGGAAAAACTAAAACAGAGAGCCAGGAAACTGTTGAAACACAAAGACATTGGCACTGAGCTTTGCTTTTCTCTGTCAGAGTGAGCTGATTTCACACACACAACCCTTTAAACCGATAAATCAATGGCAGACTCGTGACCTTATTTGCTGTAATGAATCAGTTGTATTGCCATGTTCTGCAGCACATCAAAGAGCAGCAAATCTGTTTTCATCGGTGCTCTGCCTGCTTCAGGGCTGCAGTGAAGCTCTGTTTAAAATTAAAAATGCATGTTTCAGCTTGATAAGACATATCAAATACTAACATTTGTCACCTAGTCATACTTCAGTTGGTGGTATTTGATACTAGCCAATAGAAGTAGCAAAGTTGTGCTGTCTTTTGAATTTCCCATCTAACATTTAGATATGGCATTTAAAATGTTTAAAAAATACCAAAACAACTCTAAAGGATATTCCCAGGAAAAAAATAGAGTCCGTTAACAAATGGTAGCATTAAAATGTTTTTATTAGCTTGGTAGCAAAAAGCTCTGGCTGCCTTCATTAAAGCAGTGCGTAGTGCACTCCTAAAAGGAGCATCAATGTCTGAGGTTGCAGCTGAGGGTTGCTTTCAGGATCTTGAGTGTCACTTACCAGTACAGTTTTTCACTGGTCTGTGAGTATCTGTCTGTACCAAAGACTAGAAGCTGAAGGACTTCAGTATGTATTTCTGTGAAATCAAAACAAATGCATTTTGTGTTAGTCTGGGAGTTTTTCTGTGCAGGCTCTAGGTCTCTGTGAAGTTATCCCTGCCTGTATATCCCTGGGAATAGCTATGGGAAGTTATGTTGCTGAAGGTCTGCTTGTTGTCATCACAGCAGCTGCACTTGTTGCACCGTCCTTTAGAAGGGTATGATGCGTTCCCTTCTTCCTATCAAGCAGAGTGTTGGTCTTTAACAGTTACACTGTCTAGGAGCCCTTGTCATGGTTAAAAATAGTTTGAATGAAAGAATAGTCTTTCCTTCAGAGACTGTTAAAGCTAAATACCGAACAAGATGAAAGATGGCAAATGAGCACAGACAAAGGGGAAGAATCTAGGAGGCAATTAGCAGAGAAGATCAGTTTTCACCTTCTTCCCCTTCCTAACCTCCTGGATCAGCTGTAGTGAGTTACAGAGAACTTGGGAAACAGCATGGACTTCAGACTGTATAAGTGTAAAAAAAAAAAAAGCATGATTGTATCTATTCCTGGCATATTGGCCACAAAATGGAAGATTCTTTGGGCTGGATTCTTCTGGTCAAGGGTGGATATCTTAAAAACTGGATAGGACTGTCAAAAGCACGTTTCTTGGCCTGTCTTTAACCAGTGGAGAGAAATAAGCAATTGTAAGGCATCACCCATTTCATTCTAAGGAGAGTGATGGAATAGGTTAGATGAACTGCACCCTGAAAATGCCTCTATCTTGCCATTGACCGTAGAGGTAGCCAGTGCAACCAGCTTGGTCATTGGCCATCTGTACCTCTGATGTCTAAAGTGGGGGGGAATTGAATCCTACTGTGATATTTTTTTCTCCTTCTTTGCACTTGTGCAAGGGGAAAATATCAATAACCTATAGTTCTTGACAGCTTATTACTAAAAGGCACATGGAACTTTGCATGCACAAAATAATTCCTGAGCGTTGAAGCAGGGAGTGATCCCCTGAAGCATTTTCCGCTGTATTTCTCATGTCTGGGAGGAGGACACGTGCACTATCTAGATCATTTAAACTAGGAGATTTTATTTAGTCTTCTCTCAGCTCTTCATTTTACAATTTAAGCTTAGCTTTAGAAATAGGCTGGACCACAAAATAATATAAAATAGAATCTTTTACATTTTTACTGGTTTTCAGACCACCTTCCCTGCTCTCCCACTCTCCCCAAATTTACAGCTTAGACCTTTACAGTCTGCTTAGATAGACATTTAGCTTAAATTTGAGACGTAACTGTGATTCATAGCAGGCCTTTTGAGGGCAGCCATGTAAAGTTGCTGGTGATGAATGGCTACTATCCTGCCTTTTGAGAGTGGTTAAATTTGAGCAATGTGGGTAATCAACTCTCAATATCCAGCTTCCAAAGCACGGCAAGATCTGTGTTGATGCATCCTTATGTAAATGTAAGCCCTTTTTATTTCTGAAAGACAACTGTATGGAGGTGGGCAACATTGGCCTGCTTTACTTTCCAATATGGCATTTATTATATAACACACTGCCCATTTTCCATGCTCTGAGTCATGCTGATAACCAAGGACCATGTATAATTCCCTTGGTTGTTGCTCTGAAAGTCTTTGGGAAATGTGAAACATATGCTATGCACAGTTTTTCCGGCTGGCAGGAAGGGTATGAAGGTATGAAGGGATTGCTTAGATGTGTGATCAGAAGAGACCACTGTGAACATGGGAGCTGACTTGCTGCACTATGCAGACCTAGAACCTCATCTATAAATTTTGGTGACACCCTGAACAGGAGCTTGAGATTTGATGTCTTCACAAAAATGGCCACGTGAGTGAAACAGGAGTTCCTGCTTCCCCAAACCTGTTCTGAGATGGTGAGTTCTCTGGGCCAGGGGACAGTATCTGCTCGGTTTCAGTGTGGGTTTCTTTGGTGCTGCTGCAATATGGATTGGAAATGCAGTGATTTTTTTATTGAATGACCTGGCAGTCAGGTTTCTCTGTGCAGTGACAGTGGAGAGGGCAACAGCAACCTGACAATGAGCCTCTGGTAATGTGATAGAAATAAGCTATTTTCTTCAGAATCCTTTTTCCAGCTACATTTCTATATCAATGCATTTTTTTATTGTCAGCACCATAGCCTACTTCTTGCTTGCTGTAATTTGATCAGAATTTGATGAACTTAAGCATTTTTTCTGCTTTCATTTGCAAAAAAGCAAGAAATACAGTTCTATGAAATGTGAAAGCAATTCATGCTAGAAATCTCTACTAATAGAAGAGGTGATACAATGAGCAAATGGAAGTGTTCCGATTTGGGGCTAGAGAAGGACAACAGCTAATTGTGTGAACAATTATTTCTGTATTAGGCAGTGAGAGCTGCTGAAATAGCTGGTTGTATAAATGAGACATACTGCATTATTGATCAGGCTTCTTTGTTTTAGCTGCACTGGAAGTATACATTTCACTTTTACATGGCTGTTTATCAGATCTAAAACTGACATGCAGTGATGCATTCATGTGGCTTGTGATGGTGTTTGTTTTTACTGTGAAAAAGCTAAATACCAAAATTTGTTTTAAGGCTGCATTGTCTCTCTCTCTCGTGGGCTAGCCTTATGGTACAGGAGCATATTCATTGGCATAATCAGTTTGATCAGTAGTCCATCTAGTCTAGTGTTTTACCTCTGTTTAATAATAGGCACTTAATGCTTCAGCAGTCCAACAAACCTGCTTACTTCAACAGAGCAGTGTTGTGCTTAACAGGAATGACCTTGTGAGCTGGTTTAGTCATTATATGAGGTATAGTTACTTTTATTAACTAAAAAGTAGAGAAAAAGAATATTTAAATACAATTTCTGAAGTCCTTGTAGTCAAACCTACACATTAATGACATTTTGGTGTTCCACAGTGCTGTGACAGTTGTAATATTATCTATCTATTTCGATTTTGCTCAAAGGAATTGGATTTCAAATAAACCTATTCCAAAAAGAAGCAGGAAAACAGAGCTATAGAGAAGCTATCATCCTCTTAGTACCATAAGATGGTTGATACAATGGTATGATTAAACATTTTGACCTTGACAAGTTACAGTCTAAAAGGGGAGTGTATGTATTCCTTATAATCTTACTGTTTTTCTTCCGAGTCACAATTTTTACTTAGCTTTGGTGAAATAGTGATTATTGCACATATTTCTGAAGTGTCATCATCTGTAATCTTAATTACTTTAAAAACAATGACAAAAGAAGATATGTATTAGTGAACCCTCTTTATGCTATGGCTTTGGAATAGGAGAGGCTTTGCAGTCAATTATTTATGTGCAGTAAGTACTGAAAGCCTTATTATCTCAGAATAATCAATGTTTGGCTGAAGCTTGAGAACAGTAATAGCTAATCTTAAGAGTCCTGATCCAGTGTCATTTGAAATAATAGCAGAATTCCCATTGATTTTAAGTGAGGGAGGATGAGGCCAAAAAGTATTGCTTTGAGAGATAATTTTAGATAATCCGTTGAAAATATCAGTAAAAACAGAAGACTTGATTTTTGCTCTCCATGTAAGATGATATGAAGTATTTTGGGAGCCAGGAGCTCCTGACTTGAAACTGGTGTTTATCTGGTTTTTCTGTTGCCTTGGGGAGTCTTGTTTAAGTGTGTATCTACTGAGATGTAGTTACTGTCTCTGGGAATAGGTGGAAGGCAACTGAAAAGTTACAAGCCAGCTGAGGAGGAGTAGGAAGGCTCAGTGAAGTATCGAAATAGCTGCGTATCTTTTTGTTTAAGCCTCAAGTTTCTTCTTTTTGCTTGAACCGCTGTAAAATTTTTCTCTCCAGGATATTCTCTCACTCAATTCTGGTGGGGCCTTTTGTTGTTATCTCTCTTTAGCAACTCTGATAATTTGCCTGCGTCAGTGCAGAGCAGCCTGTGGTATGTGGTATGTGGGAGCCTCTCTTCTCCTGGGATGCCAGGAAGATAACATGAGAAACAAAGGAAGTGACACCCAAAATGTAAGAGATAATACCAGTGCTTCAGGACGCATCTGGCACAGGGTCTGGTGCAGGATCAGACTTGTAGGTACAGTGTCATCAGCTTTTAGGGCAGGGCTGGACAAAGAACCAAAGAGGTATTCAAAGACTGCAAGGGAGAAGGAGAAAGGAGTTTCTGGTGTTCAGTGAACCATTCCATTCTCAGATGGGGCCCTGCTGTTTTCTGAGTTCTGATGGATTTTGGCTGCATTTGGAGGAAGTTCTTGAATACTGTTTCATTATTACTATGAAAAAAAAAAAAAAAAGAATCTGTCAGAATTCAACTTCTGTGTCCATCCAAGCCAAAAATGCTGTCAGAACTTCATTCTAAAGTTTGCTTCTTCTCCTTTGTTTATCTACAAACTATAGGAGAATCAAGAAAGCAAGCAGGAATGGTTCTGATGAATTCAACAGTGATAAAACCAAAAGAAGTAGGTGTGATTTGTACTGTCTTTACTGCTGGGGTAAGGTATAGCAAACCTGGTATTGCCCTTATTAAAAGTAGGTTTTATAGTGCTGATCTATGACCACACTGGGGGGGGGGGGGGGGGGGGGGGGGGGGGGGGTTGGGGGGTCCGTTTCTTGATTGAGTAAAGTTCTTTCTAAACAAA
>JBCJKH010054474.1:4652-16877 GCA_039877255.1 Loriculus beryllinus
CCTTTATATTAATTTCTTAATCTAAAAAGAACATCACTCAAGGCACTAAATACTATGGGATTATAAATGACGTTGGATTATCTTTCCTCAACGTGCTGCCTTTAGTGATAGAATATGCATGAAAATATTGATCGCAGAATCAACGGTTGTAAATATTGGTGTGTGTTTTGAGATTTAAAGGCTGTGAGAGTTATTTGGGATGTAAGAAACAGAGCCCATAAAAAGTGCTAGAAGTTGGTGAAAGCTGACTTGCTAGAAGTTCATAGAAATAAGTTTGTGTACTTTAAAGCATCGGTGTATTTTTAGTACTTATTGAAAAAGCATAGCCCAGAGCACTGGAGAAATCCATCTGTAATGACACGAAGTCCTCTCTTTAATCTGACTGGACAAGTGATTCCCAAAATTAAACTTTCCAGAACAGGTTTGATATTTTTACAAATATTCCTCATTTGCCATTTCTGCCATGACAGCGCTGTTGTTTGTGCACACACCAATAACAAATTGTTTTGAAAACTACGTACTGCCTCCAAAATGGACGGCAGGATTTTGGGTAGCAGGACTTGTACAAGAAAACTTTCTGGGCATTTCAGAAACAAGACCCAGATAGGTCTGTGTGATACTGTAGAAAAATCACCATCTTCCAGTGAGGTTTTCTCAGGGAAGAGGAGATTGGGATAAATCATCTTTCTTTCTTGGCTCCCCTCAGAGCAATCTCTAACACTTTTGAGGAACAAATTGCAGTTTTGTGCGTCTTCAGTACTACTAAGAAAATATTCGCCAAATGTGAGGGCAAAATGTTGATATCAAAGCCTGTGCTGCTAAAAATTTATCACCTTTTTTTTTTTTCCATTTTTCTTTATTTTATGGATCTGCTCAAAAAGGAGGATATTTTCTGCCACTTTGAAATTGCACTTTGGGTTAAAAACCCACGCTGTGTGCTCAACCAGCCTTCTTACATCTACAAAATAATTTCCTCACTTCTGGCAGAAGAGATTTCTGTAACCGCGCTTTAACCTCATTCACACAAATACCCTCCTGCATACGTGCAGGGCTGCTCTTCCTGACTATAAATAGTGGTCCACAGAGAGGAAAGAAGTTTAGTTTTCTTCCTGGCAATTAGCACAGATAAATAAGCTGCCATTTAATAAATAGAAGCATAAGCCTTCATTATTGCAAATATAAGATGCTTGCAAAAGTGGCAGCAACACTGTTGCTCAGCGATGCTGAGCTACCCTGGCATAAAAAGAAGCTGAAGAAATTAATCTTCAGTTCCCCATATTGCCCCATTGCCCAGTTAAAAAATATCAGTGTGTTAAGGAATAAAGACTAAATGAAAAAATGCCACAGACTTTTTTTCTTTTTTAATCTGATTTGCTCTATGTATAAAGTGGATCAAAAGAAATGTATCAAATTGCATTAAAAATAGTGAAAACTTGTTTCCATGAACTCTGTGGCAAGCAGGAGCTGGCAGAGGAGCACAGTAAAACCTGACAGAGCAGGAAAGGGCCTGCCTGGGGTTTTCCAGGGAAAATAAATTCAGGCTCCAGTGGCAGTGGAAATGGCGAGTCTTCGAAATTGTGTCAGGATTCACGCCAGCCACGCAGCACTAACCTATAACTTACCAAAGCCTCCGACTCACAGAACACAATGAGAGTTATATTATTAAGTCTTATCTATCTTACAATGGCAATTTTCATTAATACATTATATTAAAGCAATATTACACTCTTATCATCATAGTGTAAATTATTGGCTCTTTTTATTCAGTGCTCCATGTGTTCATTCAGAATGGCATTTTTAACTTTTTTTTAGGGGGGGAGGAAATTATCATACTAAGCGACAGAAATAGCATAGAAACCTCTCCATGGACCAGTTGCAGATTTTGATGTTGTGGATTTCACCATAAAGCAGACAGAAAAAAACTTAAACCCCAAGCCAGTGGTGTATTCATTTCATTATTATGCTTTTAATTCTATTTTAAAAGGCTGAGTATGTGAACATGGCTTATTTCTTGTGGCCTGTTGCGAACTTATTAATATTGGTGTAATCAAACCCCTTCCTATACTGTGCTATATAGTAAAATAATAAGGGTTGCAGTTTCCTCTCAGCCTACGTGACATTCATAGAAGTCCCATATCATAGGAAGAAAACCCCTTATCCGTAAGTCATGTTTAGTACTTTTTTTACTCTGATATCATACTACATCTTTTTTAATGACTACTGGATGTGGATGTTTCTTGTTTGATTAAAAAGTAGGAAACTTCAATAAAGTCTTTTAGCATGATCAAACCATTTGATATTTACAAGCATAGATCCACTCGCTGTCATGTGTTCTTTGATCATGCAAAAAGTCTCAGTGCTAGGCAGGCAGGCAAAACCTGCTGAGACACACCTTCAGATCCTCTCCTATTTTTACAAGCTTAAAAAAAACCCTGAAAGTTAATTTTTGAGGAGATTACGCTGGTTTTATTTATCCCCCCAACAGAAGGCGCGGCTGCCCATCAAATCAATTAGAGGGGTTTTTAATTGCAGAGCCCATTTACTTGTCTTTGCTGGTTGCAATAATTTTCTGCATGCTTTTTCTGGGTTTATGTATGTATTTTTAGTTGTGATAGTTGGGGTTCTGTGCCATGCCAGTAGTTTTTCATTCAGGGTGAGATGGAGTTATGTGAAGGCCAGTAAGACGCCAAAAACAAGCTAAATGTTGTGCTAATGTATAGACCAGGGCCAGTTGATTTATAAGTGGAAAATAATTCAATACCACATCTTTTATGAGTGCTGAAAGCTACTGTTCATGTAACACCAGGACTTCTCCTATGTCTTTCTTTGCATATACTCACAGTCATAAAAATGTTCAATTTTGTTAAAGTCCTCCAGTCCGTGTTTTATCCTAAAAGTGACTTAACTCATGTATTGCTTTATTTATCCATTTGGAAAGTCTGACAATAATTTAGACACCCGATGTCAAGTTATACAAAAGTGAAACAAAATGTTCTTACTCAACTGCAAAGAAATCCAGAAGTCTCTTCCTGCACAATTATTGCTCAAACAATTGTGTTTTTGCAAACTGATACTTTCTAGGAGGCTCGTTCCCAGTGAGAGCTATTCTCCTGGAGAGTTTAACAAAGCTAGCAGCTACATCAATTAAAAGCAACTAAATGTCTGTTATGGGTATGTGCGGAATATTAAATTGCCATTAAACCATTTACCACTTACCTTAATAACCTCTTGCAAGATTATGGTTAATAAAGGGAATATATGCAGGACAAAGCTGTGGTTTAATGCTGCCACAGTACTCTGGAATTACATATTTTCTCACATTTTTCTCCCCATGCAACAAAGAAAAAGAACAGGATAGGCAGAGATTAGCCTTTGAGTCCCCTGCCCTGCAACAGGATCTGTGAGCACAGATTTCCCTCAACGCTACAAGGGATTGAAGGATCCGTATCGGTGGGGTTTATTAAAGAACTGGGCTGTGACACTCCTTGTTGTAAAATATCAAGTTTGATTAAAAAAAATAAAGGTGGATTTTAGCTGCATCAATAAGATTACATGGGGAAGACAAGGGAAAATTAATTTAAGCACTAATATGAACCCCTCTGGAGAAAGATATGGGGTATTTTCTCTGTTTACTATTGCAGTTAAATTTTGTTTAGGGTATTATACTAGGGTCTGTTCTCCAAGGCAGGTCCATGGCCAACCCCATCCACAAGAGCACCAGCAAGTGCTCAAAGCCACATGTGAAACCCAGCTGAGGAGCAGCAAGTTCACATGAGAGCTTAGGTGCTTCCCAACTTGGGTTTCTAGCATCTATTTCTCCATAAACTGTGCTTATGTGATGTGAAAATCATTAAAGACTCCGATGCTGTAGGTTAATTTTTCAATTGGAATGAGAGTTTTCAGGACTTTGCAAAAATGCCATCTCGCATGGGGATGAACGGATTGTGTCCGTGCTCTGTAAAGGAAGAGTTGGAATTATTCAACACGCTTGAGGATGGGAACCAAGAATAGGTTGCTTTGCTGTATTTTTTAAAAGTCGTTCTTGCTCTGTTTCAAAGAGTATATCTAAAGAAGCCTGACTCACCGCCACTGTCATGGTTCTGCCTCACGCTGTTCCTCCTTCCAGCTTTATCACTCAAAAGTAGCTTTACATGCTTTAATTTTCACCTTAACACTTTCAGTAGTGGGATCCTTCAGGAATAAAACCTGTCTTTTTTGAGCCCCAAAGAATATGTATTTTTTATTAAAGAAACAGGTACATTTAGCAAAATGTTACTGTTCAGGACATCAGTAAATCACAGGGAACTTTTCCTTCCTTAGGTGCCTGTGCAGAGGCTGCTGCTCACACAGGGTTCTAGAAGAAATCAACTCCTCATTTCAGAGAGAAGTAAGGCGAAAACACCCTTTCTTTTTCTTGTGTAATCAATTCTTGCCATTGTAATGTCTCCTGTATTTTCTACGTTTCATCTTTAAACATCCACATTCCCCAGTCTTTTTCTTTTTTTTTTTCTCAACTAGTTTTCTGTGTCTGGTATTTTGAAATTAAATGTGCAGAGGTTTTTGGTGACAATGGGAAGTTTAACAGGGAATTGGCAATTTGACCTTATTTATGCGTTCAAGGGTTTTTTTACCCGGGGGTATTCATCTCAGTTGTGCCGATTTTCACAAAATCAGCGTCTGGTTGTAACAGATTTGGAGTCTGTAAAAACTGAGCCTCCTGCTCCAGCAGAAAAAGGTAACTAAGATCATTTCAATAAACCTACTACTTTTTCAAGTTCGTGTGTTTGTTTTAACAGATGATCTGTATTTCTGTACCAGGAAAGAGGTTAGAGTTTAAAGCTGAGAGCTGCTAAGGTTCTATTGCTGCTGTTGAGATGGAGACGGGAAACTTTCCAAACATTTCGCTTTTCAAAGGTGAAATAACTTAGTGGAATGTGTGTAGTTTCCTTAAAACAAGCCGTTCCTTTAAAATTTCCATATCAAAGTCCTACTGATCCCAATATAAATGTTCACTCAACCTGAGCATCACTAGTGTAATAACTTTCTTTTAAATTAAACCTTTCTTGCTGAAGCAATGGCAAGAAAACGTCAAAATATTCCCGACAGGGGTTATGCCTTTCATCATTGCGGGTTTTTTTTGTCCAAAATATTTATTAATCAGTATGAAATATTCAGTCATAAATCTCACCCAGAGCTGGGGCTCAGTACAGGTTGTTGCTCTGTCCCCAGAAGATGAAGCGGGAGACTATCTGCTTCAGGCTCCAGTACCCTATGAAAGCATTGTTTAAAAAGACTTTAACTGCTTAACCATGGGTTTAAGGTAGCAAGGGTAGTTCATTCAAAGCAGTAAAATATTTAGAGGCAAAAGTAAGCTTCATAACAATCAAACAAAAGAATTCTAAATTATATATGCCACCTTTATTGCAGATTGAGTAACTACAAAAGAATATAAAATGATTAATCATATTGTGGTGGGGAAAAAAAAAGCCAAAGTGATTAAAAATCTGTTAATATACATTGCCTAATTTTAAAGTTTATGTCTATATTTTTACAATATTGGTAAAGTTAAATATTTCAACAATAACACAGTCCATCCCTTTATGAGTGCAAATTGTTGGAGCCTTACAGAGGCCATAAGAGCAATACTGATTTACAACATTTAAACATCTGGTCCCTTAAATCTGTTACGCAAGGATTTGTTGTTTGGTTTAATGTTTTCAAACAGGCTCTTATTGTTTTTTGCTCGGAGTGGAAGATTTTGTACCATATCCTACTGACAGACCAGTTTTGCACAACACTTTGTCAAAGTTATAGTTTGAGTATCACGGAGTAGCCATTCTATATAAAATGGAAATGCCTTCAGCAGTTAAAGAAAACTTTCTTCACACTTACTCCAACACCTTTCTTGTGCATGTGAACACTGATTTTTAAAGAAACTTTGAAATATTTGAACTCTGTTTCTACTTCATTCTGCTTCCAAATGGCCAAATTATGCTGAGGTGGGGTCGTCAGTATGAAAACCTATCATCAGCTGGCTCCGTTTAAAGTCCAAGAGCAGGAAAATGTTTCTTATATGTTACATATAAAACTAATACATGTACATAACAAACTAAAAGAAAAGGTTTGGATTCCCCTCCTGTTTCTGTTCTGTGAAATCTGTTGATTTTTTGAGTGGGCAGAAAAGGCAGATTTGGTCTAATATGTGTTTAAAAAACATAATTGCCAGGTCATATAAAAGAAATAAAGATATTCGGAATCTGTGAAGCTATTTCAAAGCCTAGCTATTTTTCACCTTATTTTTAATTGTGTTTTTTTTCCCTGAATTTAAAAATATTTTCTCTCTCCAGCATCCTCGTTTTAACATTCAACATGAAAACCCCACAAAACCAACAACGAAAATTGATTATCCAGGAGAACAGCCTAATGTAAATTATATAAACAAAGAAATAAAAGAACCAAGATGGTAATAGAGAGGAATTTGTGGAGCTTTCTTTTTTCCTGTTTTGTTTTGCTTGTTTGGTTTTTTTTTTTTTATAATTAGAAGGAACTTATGTGCTTCCTGAAACAGTGACTGGTAAATGTTTTTGGGTGTGCATTTTAGAGTTTTCTTCTCTTTCTTTTTAAAATTCTAGTGCTGTCTCATGCATTATTTGGTATGCCCTCAAAACTGATCGCAATCATGTTATAAAAGAGTTCCTGACTATGTGGCCAGGTTGTTTTACAGAGCATCAAACCCTCAAGTGCCATGCTTGATGCATACATTCAGCCACTGAGGTTAGCATGGTTTATGCTGAGAAAACACTACTAGATGATAGTATTGATATGCAGCCTTCAGAAGGCAAGTCTTTCTTTAAGCTATAATTTGCACATTTACATTCCATCTTTGAATTTTACTGTGAAAAACTACATGACAATTTTTGTATCTGCTCCTTTTTGCATTCATGAAAATATACGGGACAGGTTCATAAACTAGTCTTATCCTGATGTAACTTGGGTGCAACTGTAGCAGTGCTGTAGTGGACGATACCTGATACATACTGTCACCAGTATGCTGTATTCATCCTTGGGGTAAATACTCAGACTGTTTCACTATCACTTTATTGAAGTAAGCACTGAGAAGCAAACTTAAAATTTGTGAGGCTCTTTGTGAAGCCAAACTCATTTTTGGTTCAGTAAGAAATGCTCTGTCTCAAAACAGATTCATGCATTTTATCTTCTGTGAGTTAACAGATTAGTTAAATAACGTGATGTGATGTGATAGGATACAATATGACATGAACTGCTCAGGATCCCAGCTACCCAGATATTGATATAGCTGTACTCAGGTGGTCTCCTCAGTTCCCTCCAAGAGATAAGCATCTCAAAATATATATGGAAAATCAGAGAAATATGTCCTACTTCAGACGCTCTCTTTTCTCTTTATTTTTATCTCACCCTAAACTGATGAACTCAGAGATGTATCCAAAGTCATGATAGAGCCTTTTATCAATGACACAGAAATATAAAGGTCATCTCTAAGAAAGCAGGAACAGGTCCTTGCCCAGAGCAACTAGCTTTAGCCTGTTGACTTGGGATAGAACTGTTACATTTGACCTGGGGAGACTGGAGATCCCCAGTTCAAAAGGACTGCTAATACATTTTGTTTAAAACAGTTTACTCATTATCCATGGTTACATATTTTATTTCATAAGTGGCTTACACTGAATGAGTTGAGGTCACTAAATTCATTTCACTGAAGAGCCAAAAACAGATGAAGCAAGTCCCTAAACCAGTAAGATCAGTTCTTTATTTATTAGGATAAACCCTAAAACAAGTTTTTTCACTAGCTAGTCATCTTTTAAATTCTTATTTGTCTTTGTGGTCTGGTATTTGCTCATACTGTGATAACTTCATCAAAATACAGTTTTTAGAAAATTCTGATTGTTTGTCACTGTTTCATTGACATAAAGAACAAGCATGTTAGAATCTTATGAGCAAAATATTAACTTGTATGGTGTTCCTAGTGCATATTAACTTTACCAGAAATGAGGAGAGCCAGATACCTATTAAATTAAATACTGTTAATGGGTATTATATCTGGAGCAGTGAGAAATGCTTCGTAATTACGGCGTACACATCCAAGTATAGCATACTTTGTTCTGGAGGCTTAACTAGGTAATTAGCATTGTGGTTATGGAGTTGTGAGTGATCTTAAATTATGTTGGTCTCTGAAAATTGTCCATTTAGTGCTGGGGTGGATACAGTTCCTCTGAGAACAGGTCTTTTGGTGTGATCCACTGGGCAAGAGCAGCTGCCACTGGAGGGGTGGAAGCGGCAATAGGAGACCTGCCAGGGGTAGGGAAGGGAGTGAAGGGAGAAATATTCTTCTTGTGGTACTGTGGGCACAGTGTGCATATAAAGCCAGCACCTACACCTTATATTATCTCAGCAGGGTTTTCCTAAGGCGGGGTGAATATGAAGAAAGCTTTTAGTAAGAGAAGAGTGTGAAAGGTTAGCAAATAAATGCAAGGTGAAGTTGCTATGCTCGGCAACTTCCACACAGCTGAGTCTATGGCAGAGCAGTGCTGTAGCAGCATATATCTCTGTGAGAGCGTTGATTAACAGCACAACTGTGCTTAATGCAATATAGGTTAATACAGAGTCTTTCTTTAGGAGCGCCTCAACAAGGCTGCGTGTGAAAGAGTAAGAGAAAAAAGGAGACCAATTCACAAAGCTCATTTAAACTGAGTGAGAAGCTTTGGAAAACAAGGGTGTCTTGTGCCTTTAACCATATTTACAGACCTGGCTGGTTTAATGGCATTCAGCAATAAATTCCATCGCCTTCAGGAGCAATTGATAAAGGTTCTGGTAGCCGCCTGCTCCAATCTACTTTGGGGAATGTTAATAAACTGGTACCCAAGGACTCCTAGGTGTGTGCTGTGGAATAGGGGAGCTAAATGTCAGCTAATTAAGCAGAGCTGAGACCATGAAAGATCTTGTGAGTTAAAAGTTAAATATTAATATCAGTTTCTAACTTTATGAAAAGCTGGCTTAGTGGCAGGGAAGCAGAAGGGATATATCTCCAGCATGTTCATGACATTTTCTATTTCTAGTTAACCTTGCAGCCACATTCAAAAGTAGCTGAAGTTTTCTTAAAGCAAATTCTGGAAGAGCAGCCAATAAGGAATAATAACAACCCTTGAGGTGACACAGACATTAATGAAGGAGGAAAGAAAAAGATTTCAATATGACAATGTCTCTTAAATGTTGGGGGGAAAAAATCTTCCCTGCCATATTTAATGTGACATGAACAAAAGGTGAGAGTTCAGAAAGCCTTGGCTGTTGGCAGAACTGTATTTATCTGAGTGTGCATGTTGATCAGTTCTGCTAATTCCTGTGACTGGGGCTTAGTTCCAGCCATTGTTAGCATCGTAGAATCACTCCTTAGGCCTGTGCCAAGGGCCAAATACACCAAAAATAAGGTCAATGGCAGCCGTTTGCTGTTGAGCAGGACAAGGTTTGGGATGTAATTTTCAGTGTGACACTGATGCTTGTAAAGTGTGAGAAAATGAAGGTTAAACACTGTGCAAAGT
This sequence comes from Loriculus beryllinus, assembly GCA_039877255.1. Classification (NCBI taxonomy): domain Eukaryota; kingdom Metazoa; phylum Chordata; class Aves; order Psittaciformes; family Psittacidae; genus Loriculus; species Loriculus beryllinus. The sequence continues at coordinate 14,225 of JBCJKH010054474.1, forward strand.
GTGACACACAGAGAACAGGATATCTTGAGCTGATCTGCTTTGTATTTGAATTTCATTATTATCATTGTTCATTATGACCTGTGTTAGAGGGGTGGATCTCAGCCTCATAAGAATCAGGATCCTGTGTGCTTGGCCTTCTAGGGGCAGCAGGGTTGATTACTCCTGCCAACACGTAGGAATGATGCAGGAGTGTTACTCCTTCATCTTCACAGGTTGAGAATGGGAAGAGATGAAACAACCTGCCCACCTCTGGGCTTGCTGTGACTGGGTCATAACCACACAGCCATCTTTTCTGTCCTTCACCAGGATGGTAAATTATTAGAAGGACAAAAACTAGAGTGACTAAATCCCTCTTTGCTGATACCAAAGGACATGGAAACTTCTTTGAACTTCTTTCATGTGTAAGCTATATCCTGGTGACTAATGAATACTTCTCCATTGTACTTAGTTGAGTTTCCTGCCATGCTCAGCTTCACTGGCCAGCGGCACGATGACATGGTTATGCCCCCAGCTTGCTACACATTGTTCTACCCATTGTGACACATGAAGTGAGATGCAAAATATACCCATTTCATCCAGCAAGACACTTGTGGAAGAAGAAGAACCAGTCTCATTTCCAATCTATGAAATTTGTGACTGGTGGATGCAGAAAGAGCATCAGACCACCCTGCATGAACCTTCAGGTGCCTTGTGCCTACATGGCTAAAGGAAAGGAGGATCTGGGGCTCCTTCAAGGATTTGGTTATCAATATACCCCATGCATGTTCTTTCTTCCTAATTCACCCATTGCCACTGACTTTCAGAACATGAAACTGAACAGTCTAGGTTTGGTAGATCTTATGGTTTCAAACATCTCCTTTTCTTTTGATCCCTGAGCTTAATTCCAGTGCAGGAAGTGTTGCCAGCCCTCAGCCCTCAGTCTGTGATACTGCCTTTCCTAAAGAAGCTCCCCATGCATAATTAAACCCTAACACTCTACTTGTGCTTGAACACTCACCTACCTGGAACAGGCTTTGATTTAAGCCACCATCCCTCCCAGGGCCCTCCTGGCCATGCCTTACACCCATATTGGAACACAGGGACTCGTGCTCACTTGGGGATGATACAGACTGGAAATGGAGGACAGGAATGATACCCAAATCCTGGGGAGTGGGGATGTGCAAGATTGGTTTTCTCAGGGTAATTTTGTTTTGACTTTTAAAGGCTTCACTTTGCATGACAAGGTAAGACTGTAAAAGGAATTTCAAGATATCTGGTATTTTCAGAGCCTGAATCCACTTTCATACAGCCTTTGACTGCTTTCCATCAGAATAACCTGAACATGCCGAAGTGCTTTACCACAGCGAATAAGTATCTGTACCCACAACTTAAAATAACAGAGTAGAGAAAAAATTTGGCAGAAATGGGACTAAAAGTCATATATACTCATTTCTTGTCCAAATCCTGATTTGCTGCACCACATTACTTAACCTGACACAGGTACTGAGTTGCAGACATGCATTCATTTTTATTATTAGCTATTAGAATGATCTTTATTTTCCCACAGTTTCATGAAAGTTTGCATTGAAAGGTTGTCTGTGGCATGCTGCACCAAAATCAAGGCTTTCTTTCTCCTTTTCAAAGCTCTTGATTGCACTGGCACAGGTAAGAAGAGGACAGCAGCGCAGTCGGTGCTCACAGTTTTCCTGGGTTACTGGCTTTCATTCCCACTGGACAAGGTTTCCCCAGTTGTGCTCTCTTTACAGGGTAACTAGCAGCATCTCTTCACTTACGGGCTTTTTCCTATAATGAATGCCAGGATTCTAGTAGCAGCTTGAAACTAGGCTGAGAAATAGATAGCCTGGTGGTGCTGAGTAGAGCCAGGACGTTTCAGGGCAGCATGCTGAAGGATGACAGCCAAGGTCCTTCTGGCCTGAGCCTCCCTTGTGCTGGGGGCACTCAGGAACAACTGGAATGGTTGGGAAAGATGTGAACTCAGGTTCAGGGCTGGGGCTACGTTGTGAAGCTTTCTGAGATGATAGCATAACAGTGCACAGCAATGAATTGCACTCATTTCCCCCAAATAAGTGACTTTCCTGGTTTTGCCATATTTTTGCTTCTCCTGTACAGTCAACTCTTAAGCTCTGAGGAAATACACCTGTCTGCTCTCTTACAGGTTCAAAAGAGGGGCAGACATGAAGCCTGCAGCTCTTTCCCACCCAGAGCCTGTAAGGAATAAGAAAGTTGTATCTTCTCTCCACGGAGGAGTCTTTTTAGGTTAAGACTGCTTCCCCTTAAGGGTGATTTTGTCAGTCTGTTTCTCTTTGCCCGAAGCTGGTGCACTGTGAAGGGTTTTTAAAGTGCTGGGAAAGAGCCTTGGAGTATTACATGTGAAGTAAGAGGAAGCTGCTCTTTCCTTATTGGGAGCCAGGGACTGGACACCAGGAGGGACATGCTGTAGGCGTGAGCAGTTGCTCACCTCTCATTAGCTTTGCAGGGGTCTCCATAGGGAGAGATGTTCCCCAGCCTCTAGGAACAAGCATGTGTTTTGTGGCTTAACAGCAAGAGTGCTCCTGCTCTAGGAGGAGACGCAGCACTGGTGGGGTGGCCATAGCCATTGCCACACATTCGTGTCATCCTCCTTGGTTCTCCACAGCTCATCCCTCAAGTGTAA
>JBCJKH010054475.1:0-31698 GCA_039877255.1 Loriculus beryllinus
AGGGGACATCTGCCATAAGGGTTTGTTTTCTCCAACAGCTGAGCAAGGTCTGTGTTAAGACAAAGAGCAGGGCTTTGGGATGTGCTGCCCTGGCAGCCCAGTTGAGGAGTGATGCTTGCTGTTTCCCTGAGCCACAGCCCTACTCCATGACCATTCTACACATCCCAAAATAGTTCCCTTGTCCTCTTCTGCTTCTCTTTTGTGAGACAAACAATCTGAGGAGGGATCCCCTTACTCTGTGTGTGAGAAGAATTGCAACAAATTTCAAATAAGGAAAAAGTGTTAAGAATGTTGTACCCAAAAATGCCCATAAGCGAAGCAATATATCCTCTAAAAATACATAGATACTAAATCCGTTGCATTAGGGTGCAGCCATTTGGCACATGCCATTAATTGTGTAGGTTCCCTTAGTGAGCACAGACAAAGCTGCTGACAATGCTGGAAAATTCAGACATATTCCCCAAATGGCATATTAATAATGAGATCTTTCAAAGGAGGATCCGTGACTCATCGGGAAGAAAAATGGGTCATTCACTGCACTGAGCCGCCTGAACAAAACAGCAGCTTTTTTTGGGTCTGCTCAGTTTAAACCAGAAAAATGGAGAAAGCAATACAGGAAAGGATGCAATTGCTGTAGCTGCCAGATGATATGAGCAGTCTAAAACTGGTGGTTTAAAAACCCCACCCCTACAGGCATTTTGTGCCTTGTGAGGTTGCATGCTAAAAGCAGGAGTGGAGCAGACAGCAAGTACTCTTCACCATCACCTCACCCGCTCCACCCAGAGCTATACTCACCAGTCCTTCCCCAGAAGTCACATCCTGGGGATCTCAGGGTTGAAGGCACCAAACCCAGCAGCACTAGAATGCTGTGGGAGCCCAATGGCTATTGCCCTGGCAATTGCTGCCTGTAAGATGCAGTAGGCAGCACCCAGGGGCTCAGGATAAGGTGCAGTGAAGGATAAATTTACTGTAGACGCAGAATACACCCAAAAATATCAAATCCAAGCAAGGATTTTCAGTAGCCTGCCTGCATTACTGCCAGAGTGGGAGCTGCTCTGTGTTACCTGTGTGTTTGTGGGGCACAGGTAATAGATAACACTGAAATCCCAGTTGGGCCAGGTATGCATGGGAGATTGGAGGGATCCTGTGCAAAGCTACAAGAAGCCACCCAGGCAGCTACAGCAGATCACTTGATGGAATCAACGCAGAAAAAGGCAGGTTACAAAGCTGGCATTTAAAATTTCATAAGAGATGTTACTCTTACTGCTATTACCAAACACTAATCACTTCCACGACCCAGCTAAATCCAGGGTTAACTGTCTGTACTAGATTAATACATTCATTATTTGCATTTAGCATTTATTTGGGACCATGGTTTCACGTGATGCTTTGCAGATTAGTGAAGGCCATGGCCCTTTCCTGTGAGCGCTTGCCTTCCACACTGATGAAATATCACATCTAATTGCTCTAATCCTCAATCCTGACATTTCCTTCCCCTCTCTCTGCCTGTGACATTCACGTTTGGTGTCTGCTGGCTGCAACCCGTGGCTGGTGGTAGGAGGATGGAGGAGGCTGGCCATGATGGAGAGCATGAGGTCCAGCAGCCCATGTGCTCCACATGAACACTGTTGCCAGCACTGCTGAGCAGACTGGAGCCCACAGAGGTACTGTCCTCACACTAACAAATTGCACAAACAACTGTCTACAGACCTGCCACAATGTCCTGCTTCCTAATTTGATTATATCAATGAGTGGCAAGTGGGGTTTTTCCATGAAGCAAATACTTGACAACGAGTTCTTAAACTGCTACTGGATTGTGGGTCAATTGACTTTCAGGAACCCATGGCCATTGAGTCTGAGCAGCATCTAAATCAAATTAATTTTGTCTTCAGCATTTAAAAATAGAGAGAAGCTTCCCCTAAGCTGTTCTACAGTCACCTCTGGAAATTCAAGCCAGCCCCACTGCACCAACCTTTCCTGGTGCTCTGCAGTGAGTGATACCTTTGCAATACAACGAATCAGGAAGCATTTGATCTAAGCTTGCATTTTCCCGAACCTCAAAGTCTCCACACACTCTGGAAGTGGAGGATGGTGGTTATTCCCCCAGGAGCAGGACCACAGTCTTCCCATTACAGCCGGCAGTTGTCGTTCCTCCGGCCACACAGCTCCCACCTCATCCCCGAGTCACACAAGGAGACTGGTGATTCCTCATACTAGCTCTGAATTAGTTAAACCTCCTCTCCTTCCTACCTTGTGGCAGGTTTCCATGCACAGCCAAAGGAGGATATTATACTCAAGTCCTCTTGCTACAGAGGTGCAAGGAGAAGGCTTCTCCTGCAAGCATCCCCTGTTGCATCCTTAGCAAGGTCTCCCACTGCAAGTCACTCAAATGTGTTATCCCAAGCAACTCCATGAGTACAAATGGCTATCAGAGGGGATGAGCAAAGCCAGCACACACTTTCTAGGCCAGGGGTTATGCTGGGTTTCTTCAGGAGGGATGCAGTTACAACACACACCACACTCCAGCAAAGTTCCTAATGGGAACTTAAGAACATCACCACTCACTGCGGTACAGCCCTGACAGACGATGATCTATCAGCCTGCTGACAAAGAGCTCCACAAACGATGCAATCAACAGCCCAGCATAATTTTTAAGAAATACAAATGAGCAAACACCCCGTTGCCATGGTAACCCCAGGAGCAGGACTGCACAGTTTTGCACAGCACCCAATTCAGCTACACTTTGCCAACACAGCAGGACCGCAGCACCAGGGACATCATTCTGGGATAGCGAGCAGGTATAGCTGAGGAGTACCAACTCTTTCAGCAGTCTGCCCAAAGAAGCTTCACAGTCACTGGCTCCAGGGGATTCACGCTCATGGTGCCGGCTGGGATGCATTTCTCTCTCACGTCACCTGCACTTTGGCTCTGAGGCCTTCAAGGCTGACCAGTTTTATGAGCAGGAACCACAACAGGAATTGTGCTGTTGTTAGATCTGTGCCTTACTACTGATCAGCAGTGTCTCTGGCAATTTGCACCCAGGAATGAGAGTTTCCAGCCATGTTACCAAGTCCCCAAAGAGCAAAAGCAGTTAATAAAAAAACTTTACCATCCTTTTTGGGGAGCTGCGCCATGGAGACCTGCACCAAAAAGGGGGACAGGGCTGCTGACCCATGGCCAGTTTTAGCAGGAAGCCTGGGAATCCTTGGCTACGAAAGAGGGGGAGACTTTAGAGATGCTGATAAGGAGGCAAAATGAGCCCTGGTGCTGGCGTGTGAGAGCTCTTGTTTGAGCCAGCCCTGTCCTGGGGTCCCCCAGCTGCCTCTTCAGGGGGAACTGGTGCTGCTTGAAGTTTCACCGAGCCTTTATCATTAATGGATGTGCCATCACACCACAGCACCTTGCGCTCTTTATGAACCCACCTTCCATCACACCTGTGGCTCTTCTCTTGACAGCCGTCTCAGCTGAGCCCCCTGCCCAGCTGAGGAGTGGCCGAGCTCAGCCATGCCCAGGAGATGCATTTCCCAGCAGGTTTGTCCCTGCTGGCTCCCACCATCTCTCTCATTCCCCAGCAGCAGCAGGGAGCAGCTGGTGCGAGGTGGGATGAGAAAACCCTCCTGCAGAACAGGGGAAACATCTTGGTTAAGCCAACATCTGCTGGGACCCGCACAGCACAGGTCCAAACCCTGCCTGCCTTCTTTGTGCCCTGCCACACACATTTGGGATGCACTGAAGCTGAGGGGTTCAATGTTAACACCATCACACAGGTAGGTAACATCATTCATCATACATTTTTGTGTTTCAGGGTTCTATTTGGTGATGAACCTCACTGCCACAGCCAGTAAATGCCTGTAATTTTCTCACTGAGCCGCTGGAAGCCTTTTTTTGGCCCTGAGATATTTTTGTTCTCTTGTCAAAGGGAAACGCTCTGCAGCATCCTTGCCCTGGGGCAGGAGCTGCACCGTTACTCAGGCAATTAAAACCATGGGAAACCAGGGAGGGGGGAAGGGGATGCACTAGGAAAAGCTCACAGTTCAGCTGTGCAGGCCTTAGCCTCCCGGCGAATTTCAGGGTAAAAAAGCATACTGAATAAACAGAGGGAAGGACCGTCCAGCTCAGCCCAGCCATCTGAGCGGCTGAGGTTAGAAACTGTGGAGGAAAATCATCCCCAGGCTGCCTGCACCAGGGCAGAGCAGCACCAGTGCAGCACTTCTCTTTGCAGCTCCCATCCCTGAACATCAGCAGCGTATTTCAGGGAATAAAGAATTATAACAGTAGGGGAAAAAGGGAATCAGAGGGCAAATGGTGCAGGCAGGACCATCTCTCCCACCTGCCATGCCAAGGCCACTCTTTCTCTTCAAAGGCTGGGGTAATATTGTCTCTATAGACCTAGAAATGGGGTATAGGAGGGTAAAGGGGTTTGTCACCAATCAGCAATTGTTTTTGTTCACTCCCAGGCTACATCACACACTCCCCACCCTTACCCCAACTTTCGTGCACCACAGAGGAAGATGTTCGGCTCCTAAAGAACCCTCAGAAGAGCCCTCAGGTACCAGTCACTTGCAAGTGATGTGCAACAGAGCTGTGGGACAGCCCTGCTGCTGCTGCCAGGTTTCCCACTGTCCAAACCATATGGCAAGTCAGGATGGAGAGATTCGGGATAACAGGGGAGTCAGGGGTTATGGGACACACAGCACAGAAAAATAAAGTTAAGTTCATCCTGAAGAGCCAGAGGCTCCTCCTGCCCACCCAAAAACTGGGACCATCCATGCTGAGGGAAAGGGCACATTCTGTGTTCCAGCAAGCACTGACCTCAACAGACCCACTGGAAATTCATTAAGGAGTTGAAAACTCCTGTTGTTTTCTGGATTTTATTGGATTCTTGTGAAACAGAAGACACTATCAAGGACAGAGGCTTGTTTTTTAAGTAAGGACCCCGCAGTCAGGGATGAAAGCTGATTTGGGGTACAAAACAAAGCCCCTATTAACTTTGGCCCTGACTTTCAGGTCACGCATATTCAGTTCTTTTTACCTGGAAATGAAGATGTTGATTGGAGCTGACAGCTTTCATAGGTTTCCCCATTAGCAATATTTTTAGCCCCAGTAGGGCCCAAGTCTTCAAACACTTTCCCAAGGGAAGGTTTTAACCTTTCTTTTGAAACATCTCACGCCACTTGGAGGGAAAAAAAGAAGAGTTTTTGGCTGGAGGCACACCAAGCCCCAGCCATGCAGAGCTCCCTGCTCCTTTGAACCAGGGAACAGGAGGAACAGAGAAAAGAAACTGGAGAGGCAGCCTAGGGCAGAGCGTGGCATCAGCACCCCAACCCTCTCTGTCCAGGTGATGGGCTCCCCCAGAGGGATCTGTGGGGTTTCTGGCTCTGGTCTCTGTCACGAGGCTGATCTTCACCACAGAGACTCAATCACACTTCAGCTCCAGCACTCAGAACCAGGAGTCAATCAGACACACATCCCATGCCATGCAGATGCCCAACGCTCTTGTTCTCATGCCAGCAGCAGGCACAGGGCCCATCCGCGGGCAATCTCTTGAGCAGTGACCAAGAGGTTTCCTTAAGCCCTTTTTCTGCCACAGATCAGATCCTACACATCAGTGTTTTGTTAGCTGGTCAGATACAAGAACACTCCTTTTCTACAGCTGGTTTCTTTACATACTGTTATCATCCATACGTAATTTATTGTCTTCAGGTGGAATGAAAGTCTCAAAGAAACCACATTCAATGCTGTCTCCTGCTTAGGACTGAAAACTATGCAAATTGCTCACTTTCCATATAAATATATGGATTTATATGGAAATAATAAATATATATGGAATATATATATGGATTTAATAAAAAATAATAATAATAAATAAAAATAAAAATATCTATGGATTTATATGGAAATAATAAATATATATCCATATATTTATTATTTCCATATAAATATATGGAAAGTGTTCATATATATATATATAGACCATTAAAAAATAATACAGGTATTATCCTTTTCTATATTTATATATAGAAAAATACATAATCAGAGGTGACAGTATTTCCTTATTTTAGAATCCTGCTCCAGCACACACATTCCACTTACAACACCACTGTTATGCCCACCAAGTTGTGCCGTTTCTCCCTGAGTGAAAGCGTATTTTAGCTGAAAGCTGTGCTGAGGAAGCACTGAGGAAGCAGTCACAAGCTCCTAGCAGAGCCTCAATTATTTACCTCATTGTATCCAGTGTAACCGCTCTGGAAAATCTTAGATTTGAAATCCTATGTGTCTAAGGTGGTGACATCGTGGGAGACCAGACAAGTTTATGAGGGTGCCTTTGCTCATCTTTGCAGGCAGTGGCTGAAATGAGGCAGCCCAGGTTTGTCCTGGCCGCTCTGGTGCTGTGAGACCCTGGGGCTTTCCCAGAGCAGGGACAGAAAGGACACATCACCCTCAAGAGAAGGCAGGGGCCAGAGGAGGAGGCAGCCCCCTCTGCACAGAGCTTCTTTCAAGGCCACCTGGACGCCATGGGGCTGTGTGGGACCTGAGGTCACACCGCAGGGGCTCTGCAGGGAGCACCGGATTTGTTGTGTTTAACTGGGCCCAGCAGTGCCCTTGCACCCACATCCCCTTGAAGGAGAAGTATGTTTTTGTCTCAGCAGCACTGCCCTTCCCTTGTGCCCTGGCACCATCACAGCCTCACTTGCACCCAAGCCCTGCAAATTCACCCATCTGTAAGGACAAGGTCCCAGCTCCCTGCTAAGTAACTCAAAGCACACCAGGGCCACCAGCACAACCACACACATCTCCCCAGACACGATATACCTGGAAGATAGAAGCACCTCTGTGATGCCAGCGCGGAACAGGACATCAGCAGTGACTGTGGAAATGACTGTCATCTCACTAGGGAACAGGGTCACATCAAAAGCTGTGCTCCCCCCACCCAGGGAAGGTCTGTGCACAGGTCCTCAGCTGGTGCACATCAGCCTTCACCCACCTGCCTTGTAGTTTGGACAGCTCAAAGCAGCCAGGACCAAACTCTGTTCACCTGCTGCAGGCAGGGGTGTTGTGAAGGTGTGGGGTGCTGAGTGACTCCACGTGGTGATGCTGTCTGGTTGATGGGGCCAGGTGAAGGACAGGGTCCTTCACAAGCTGTCCAGGTCCCCCAGAACCAGCAGAGTCAATGAAACAAACTCAGGCATTTGATTTCCTTTTTAATACAGAGCAGACCAGAGTGAAACCAGGTCCTTTGGCACAAGATCCCATATCCCAGCCAGTTGCTGTTATTTGAGCATTAGAAAGCTGGAGGAGCCTCCACCTGCTGTTTGCTGTTTATTTTACTGGAGAGAAAAATAACACACGAGGCATTTTGTATAACTTAACAGAATATAACAAGTTTCCTCCACTCTTGACAAGTGAACCAGCAGAATAATTTCCTACACATGGCTACTCTTTGGTGCTAACAGTTTGGTGCATTGGTAAAATCATGGGTTTCCTCTAATACACTGCAATAGTTGATCTGAAAACCAAAGCCGGGCTCAGGCTTGGGGGGCTCCCTTGCTGTTTAACACAGCTCCCATCACTGCTTGCCTGTGGGGAGGGTGAGCACCACGTTCATCCCCACAGCACTCCAGGAGGGATATTGCAGCCTGGGTCTGGCTGGGAATGCTGAGCAGCTCCATGCTCTCAGCACCCATGCCACGTCCTGGCTGTTCTTCCCTGCCACTGGAGAGGTGACCCAAAATGAGGGGAGCTTGGGCAGCACCAGCAGCCTCAGTCCAGGGCCAGCGAGGGGATCTTGCAGACGAAAGGGAAGGCTCTGCCGCAGGCATTGTCATTCCAGGAGCGCAGCGCTACCCCACAAAAGAAACAAGGTGTTAGCTCAGAAAAGGAATGAGGGGTATTCATGAACTACCCTCGGGATCAGGACCTCCTGCCATTGTGGGAGGCTTTCCTGGATGTGCTTCCATTTGCACTGCTCCCATCCCTGTCCTGGGGATGCTGGCAGAGTGCCTGACCCAGGCACAAACATGGTAGCGCGGAGGCAGCTGCAAACACAGCTCTGTACCCTATGGAACATCAGCAGGGTGTCCATGGACCAGGCATTTACATATGTGCAGGGAATCTGGATACACCTGTTTGGTCTCTGACAATGAGGGTGTGAAGTGAGATTTTTGCACAGTGGAATGTCCCTGGCCTGAATGAGGGAGGGAAAAGCTGGCAAAGGAATGGGTGTTTCCATGAGCCTCCCGTGTGGGAGGAGAAATAGGAAAATCTGACCTTTGGCTAAATTTGGTAATTCTTCCAAGTGGATGATGCTCTCCTCCTGTTGCTGCTATGGGAGGGAGAGCTGGGCTGTGAGCAGAGGGAAAGTGAGCATGTGTGTGTGTGTGTGTGTGTGTGTGTACTTGGTGAAAGAGAAAACACATCCCTTCTCTGCAAAGAAAAGAAAATAGTGATAAAAAATTAAAATGCAAATCCTCAGCTACCAGCAAGCTCTTCAGAATAGATGAGCCTCAGTGGGTTTAATGTACTGACATGCAAATGAGACTTAAGGTGCTCTCAATACTGGGCACCTCACCACCACTCACCACTGCTGTGCCGGTACCAGATCTGCACACAGTCCTCTTCCTCCGGGATGGAGTGGATCCCGTCATCGGGCTGACTGCCATCCCAGTAGTGGTAGTCATAGGAGGAGCCGTCCGTCCACTCAAAGTGACCCTCCTGGCACAGGGTGAGCAGAGAAAGGCCATGATTGAAGAGCCGCGCTTGCAGAGTGGGGTCCCACTCTCATGTACACCCATTCCCCATGGGAAGAGACTGCCACCGTTCAGCAAAGGCCAAGTGGCTTGTCTATGTTTTACAGCCGAAAACTTACCCTGGAAAGCCCCAGCATTCACCGTGTCTCACCAGGGGAAGCCCAGAAATTGAACACATTTCTTTTTTAACATGCCCACCCAATCCTGTGTTCCTTTTCTTTATCCTTTTCCATTGCTTTCCCAATATCTACAAAACGTTTGCTGGCACAGGACTGTTCTCCTGATGGTCTCAATTTTTCTTTGTTGCATATTACAGTATATATTTCTAGTGTGTCAGCTTTGAAAAGCTACAGGTTATCATGAGAAAGCAATAAAAGTTGGTGATTATTGACATTGGAGATTCTTTCAGTTCATTTGCTCTTCTTGGACCAGCAATACAATACTCTTTCCATTAATCCATTCATAAAATATGATGTGAATAATCACCAATTATCAATCAATTCTAGTAACACTTTTCATTCAAAAGCAGACCAGAGGGGATGAAATTACAACTTTCCCCCATGTGCTGCACAACAGACCCTACACCTATGTAGGGTCTACATCAACGGGGCTATAAAGAGCAAAGAATAAACCCAAGTGGCTTTCCCAGGGGAAAGCATGGGGCAGTGAAATTCTCAAAGCCATTTCCCACATGGCTGCAGGGAGCTCTTACCTGCCTCAGGTCATTGAGTCCTGTCCAGATGTCGGTGGGGATTCCCGGCACACGGCTGTTCACCAGGTCATACACGAAGACGTTTTCTTCCCAGCTGGAAAACGGAGCAATGCAGAGCCACTGAGGGAGTGTGTCGGGCAAATGGTCAGACATGTCCCTAAGCATTCACCCTGTGGCATGGCCAAATGGGGTCCCCTCGTCTAATTGCTGCTGATTGCTTTTCTGGGTCTGTGCAAGAGGTGTGTAGTGTGGGGGAGAGGGAATGGAGGAAAAAGCCTGTATAATCATGTTGTATTTCTTTCCTTTTTCAAAAGTAAAAACCTACAGGTTTGGGGAAATTTATGGAATCATACATCAGTTTTCCTGCCAGGCCAGGAAAAGGCATTTATTTACATTGCCTTAGTGCGCCCAGTGCATGAGAGTTGACCCATCACTGCTGCAGAGGGATGCTGAGGCTAGGACATGACCCTGCAGCTGGCCCAGAGGTTGTGCTGTGGACGTGGGGCTTTGTCTCTATTTTCCTTCTTCCCCAGGCTGTGCCAGGGTGAGCTGACACATTTCTGCACCCCTCACCTGTGGATGGAGGTCAACTTGGCTGACCTGATGCCAATGGAGAACTCGGCACAATAGAGGTCGGCTTCAGCCCAGGTCTTGTTGATGGGGAAGTACCGGTAGCAATGGCCCTCGTACTCAGTCCAGAACAGCGGGCAGGAGTAGGCATGGACAGGCTCCGGCATGGCTGGGGGCAGAGCAGAGGACATCAGCAGCTGATGGTGAAGCAGCGTGGCCAGGCAGCCAAGCAGGCAACGAAGGCAGCAGTTCCCAGCCTGACTCCCCCTCACCCAGGGCAAACAACTACCAAATACATGCATGGGGAAACCAACTGTTGCAGAAGCCATGCAGAAGTTTGCCAAAGCAAACCCACATTTTGTAAAATGGGTTTCTCAGTTTTAGCATCTGCCTAAATCAGGATGAACACTTCAAGCCACATTGACATTGGTTTAGACAGAGAGTGCTTGAAATAAAGGCACTGATATTTGCTTCTGGGGAAACCAAGATAAGGGCTCCTGTCACCTCTACCAGGCACTACCGGAGCCGTGGTGCTGGGATGGGAGCTGATAGCCAGAGGCTGTAGGGTTATGGCTGCAATCTGCCCTCCTGCAAGGCCCCCTCGCACCTCCTCCCTTGAGCGATCCCCCTCACCATCCCCTGTGTCCCTGGGCCCGGACACAGCCGTGCACACACACACGTGTGCAGTTTCAGCCCCATAAATAGCCGGGTGAGGAGCCTGCTGCCGGGAGTGGTGCCAGCCTATCTGCCTCCCACCACCAGATAAGTGCTGGAGCCCATGGAGCTGACCCTCCTCCCTCACCACCTTTCAGCACAGCGGGGAAGTCACCCAAAAAGAGGCCATTCAGGGGCAGGACACATTTCTGGAGCCTTTGCAGTTGCCGCTGTGTAAACACTGCAGTGGTGTTAACACATCCCTCTGACCTCCCTCAAGTCATGCTCCCCCCATCTAGCAAGGAGGATGCAGCACACACACCACACCACCCAGCACTAACCCCCAAATCTCGTGTCACAGTGACTTAACTCTCTCAGCTGCTGGTGTTTGAGCCTTGGGAAACTGCCAGCTCCCCCAGAATCAGTTCCTGCATCCCCATGGGGTCCTGCTCCAGGGTCAGTGCTGCTGCCGGAGTGAGGCAGGCAGGGCAGAGGGAGCAGGGGGTGATGGCAGATGTCAGATGCCATGAAATTACCCAAGCAGGTAACAGGCTCAAGCCTGGAGAGGTCAGGTTGGTGCTACAGGACCTGGGGTACTGAGGGGCTGGGGAATGGCTTTCCCTGAGAGTCCAGAGAGCAAAACCTTGCCAGCGGCAGCATGGGATGTGGGAGCAGTGCGGGCAGCATCAGCATGGGGAAGAGGAGGCACAAGGTGAATTCAAAGCAGCTGCGGGAGCATTCCCAGAGCTGAATCCTTCCCTGCGCTAGTGCTGACAGCTTTGGGTGATAATTCCATATTTCATCAGCTCTTTCCACGTGGGGATCTCTGAGTGTTTCACAAACAGCCTCCATCCATTCCCTGGGTCCCTCCTGTCACACACACAGTCCCCAGGCAGCAAACACAGATGCAAAGAGTCTTTTTCAACCTCCTGAGCAAGGGGCAGAGGCCAAACTGACTGCAGAGCCCTGTGGGGCTATCACCCCACCTCAGCACCCCTTGCCACCCCTATTGAGGATCTGGATCTGGCAGCAGCTCTGCACCCCACAGCAACAAATCCACCAAGAGCAGTGAGGGGCTTGAGGGGCTCTCCCAGCCTCATGGGCTGCAGAGGACAAAAGATAAGGCACACCAAGCTGGGAGAGCAGAATAGCTTTAGGTGAGGGTGGCTAACCTGCAGCTAGCTCAATGGCAATGCAGGATTCAGCTGTCTGATTCATACATGGACCTCTTTGCATTTGGAAAACCCTTAGAACAGCCCTAGGAAATGGAAATTATTCTACTGTAGCAACAGTACCAGGAACACTGAGGACTGATGTGATTTCCTGGGAGCCAAGCCCTCCTCCCTCTGTGAAACTGGCTAGGGATCTCTGTCCCCACCAAAAGCAAAGCAGAGCAAGGAACAGGGTCAGACCCATGGAATGAGGCTGTAGCTTTACCACCATATCACAGATGAAGCATGTCCCCCCCATTCAGGACAGGACTGGGATCTGGTCTCAGCTCCTGGTGACTCCATGTCGCTGCTCCCTCCTGCTGAAGGCACTCCGGGTGTCTGTGGCAGACAGGCACCACCATCTCCCCCAGCAACAGGGACTTATTATAGAGACAGTGCAGCTCCTCGAGGAACTCTTCACCTCTAGCAGTTTGGTGGCAAAATTCACAGGGCTTAACCCAGCAGTATCCCAGCAAACGGGGCCCTTCGCTCCCAGGTGCTAATTGCAGTGGGAGTCCTGATGCCCTGGCTCCGAGCCACTTCCACAGCACCCCCATGGCCCAGGAAAATCACCTTCCTCCTGTTCAGAGCAGCTGAAACTGAGTCAGAGACGGAGACAGTCCTTCTTTGTTATTCCATACTGCTTCCCATTAGGTAGCATTAATTTGATGAGCTTCAGTGAACCAGAGGTGCCTGAAGGAATTTAAGGTCAAATATACCAAAAAGGAAAATACAGGAGGTCAGTGTTTAATTAGCATCTTTTCTCTTAGGTCAGGATCAGAGGCTTTGGCTGTCTCTTTGGAGAACTATTGCTCCTTTTACAGGCAGGAACAATTGGGGGTGCTGCTTTATCTGGGGTCTTCCTTCCTTTGCTTATTTACGGTGCAGCAGTTTTAATGTCAGGGCCATGTTTTAATACAGCACACTCTTTTGAGATGTCCTGACTGGGCTGAGGAGAAGATTCATATCAGGCAGCCGTTACTAACTTAGGAAAGCTGGAAAATGAGAATTCTGGGCCAGAAAGAGTTTCGTGCTCTCTGGGTTTGTGTCAGTGCCAACAAAACTGGAGCCCCCTCATTTCTTTACTGAGACCCACTGCAGAACCACCAGGAAAATCACTTGTGAACCTCTTGCAGAAGCTGGTACTGCTTTGCCAGAAAGTTTCACATCCCCAAGTGGCCACTTTCCAGTTAGAAATAATTCATTGCGAAACCCCCAGCTGGTATCATAAGATGTTTTTATTCCAGAATGATACTGGAAAAGATAAAATACCAACTGTGTGACTCCCACTGATGCACCTAGCAAAGAGCAGGCTTTTTCCTGAACAGCTTCATCCCAAGGTGCAATGGTGCCTCACCTCCAGTGATCTGCAGGTTTGAGATACAAAGTCTGGGGCTAGAATGAGATTGGCAAAAGATGCACATGCAAAGAAGACTCCTGGGGTGTTGCAGCTCCATCAGAGAGTTTTGAAGAGCACAGCAGACCAGATCAGTGCTGGCAGCAGATGGTCCTCTTGCTGCAGAGCATTGAAGAGCTCTGTTTCGCCAACAGCTGATGACTTACCACAAAGTGTAGAGACATTAAGAGACACCTCACTGAAACACATGGTCTTGAGACACCCTCCCTTGGCACATGCATAAGCTAATGCTGCCATCTGACCTGAAAAAAGCAAGTGAACCTCTTCAGCTCTTGGCAAGCAGCTGGGCTTGGAGGGTGTCCATCAACACTGAAGAGGCTTATCTGAAGTTCATGCCAATGGAGAAGAGCTGAGGAGATCCCCATTGACTGAAGGGCTGGATCATTTCCAGGGCAGAGCTGCCTGCAGAGCCCCTCTGCTGGTGATGCTGAGAGCATGGGATGGGGAGTGCTCCCCAGCTGATGGTCAGAGCTGGGGCTCAGGACGAGCATCCTGGTGCTCACCAACACTAAATCACCCCTAACCAGCACAGGACCATGGGGAAAGCCAACAGCATGGCTTTGATCCCATGTTGGCACTGCTGGGGCAGAGGGTGATTATAGCAGATGGGTGAGACAACAGGGGAGGCCAAAGACTCCCCCAGCACAGCTTCAGCTAGGAGGTTCAAAGTGCTAGCTGAGCGAGACCTCCATCCCACCACAGCCTTGACACAACAACCAGCCCACACCCCCTTTATTGGATAAACCTTAAGAATAAAGAATAAAACAGGGGTTTGATGGGCAGGAGCATGTAGCAGGGGCTAAGACAGCACTATTGTGTGACACTGGGACACCTCAGGTCACCCATGGCTTTTAGGAGCACATCCTTAAGCCCTGACACTATAGTCATCACAGACAAAAAGTCCCACCTTCATGTTACTTGCAGTATTTGTCTTCCATTAAGAGATGACAAAGGTGACCTTCAGAACAAGCAGATCAGGGATGAGGTTTTGGCCTCTGCGTGCCTGGGGGGACATACGGAGCTGCAGGGGATGGTATCCAGTGATGGACATGAAGCTCATTTAATAACTGGGCAATATTTCACACTCTGAAGTTTCTTTAGGCACATGTTACAAATTTCCAAGTGAAATATTAAACACCAGTTGAAATGCATTGGAAGTGACATCCTTCACACAGAGGGCTTTGCTTTTTTAGAATCCTGTAATGAAACCAAGCTGGTTTTACAGCTTCCAATCTTCTGCCAGGTATGCTTGGCATTGTGAGGCTACAGCAGACACCACAGCAGCCCTCCTGCAGCCGGCACTAACAGATAGGAGTTATCTTGCCGGGGTTTTTTCCTCCTTAATTAGTTTTGGCTGAGCTCCCACGGATTAGGTGTCTGGCAGGAAAGCCAGGCTTGTATCGATCCTTTTTCTCACAGAGTCACTGAACGACACTCTGGGAGTCCCTTTCTGCTCACATTCCCATATAAATCTAAGCAGGGTGTGAACAAACTAAGAGCAGCGACTTTCACTTGCACCAGTCCCATGAAAATGTTTGCAAGAAACTTCAGTGATGCACAGCAGTGGCTATCAATCACCAACAGCTCGAGAAAATAAGAGGGAAATGAGAGGAATCCTGTATTTGTGTCCACTTCTCACATGCAGTAAGTGTGAGTAGATAAATGGGGAGCCACAGTGGATGCCCCAGCCTGTCCTGATGGGCTGCGCGGCCGCACCACTCACACATGTGCCTCCCTGCAGTTATTTCTACCCTGGCTATCCACACACGATGGGGCAGCTGAAGGTCCACAGCACAGTGCCATGTGAGCACATGTTGCTGAAGGCAAAAGCGCAGCTTCTTGCAAACAGAAACAAAGCCAGCCCAGAGACAATTTCCATAGCTCGTGAGAGAGAGACTGAGGCTGCTCTTGTCATGTTCTTACAATGAAGAAGAAAGTTGATTTCAAGGCAAATCAGAGGTTTGTGGAGCAGTTGGAAGGCGGGAAGCCAGCTGCTGACCCTGCAGGAGATACACACCCTCCTTCCCCAGCTAAAGGCATCCCAGTTTAAGGTTACCTTCACCCCCAGCCGCAATCAATGCTTTGCACTCACCTTGGCTGATCTTTATGTTGGTCTGAGGGAAAGCCTGGGCAGTGAACAACGCCGTGGAGAGGAGCGCGAACACATCCCACCCGGTGCCCATGGCCAGGAGGGAGGACAGCGCTCCCAAACCCCGCAGGCAGCCGGCTGCAGGGGTCACCACTCTGCCCGGGACCTCCAAGCTGTGCCAGGGAGGCTGCCGGCGCGGAGCTGGATATAGGCGCTGTGCAGCTCCCTCCCCCAGAGCAGCGGCTCTCCCGGCGGCACACACCTCCCACCAGCGCTGCCGGATCCCGGCCGCGCTCATCGCATCCCACCCCGAGGGACCTGCGCGCAGACCTTCGCCCCAGCCTGGCTCACGGGGTGCCCGCCTCCTCCCAGAGAACCTTTGTCACACGCTGCAACCAAGGAAATCCCTGATCTACCCCCAGTTGCTTCCTGAGCCATGATTATGTGTCTCCACTTGAGCACTACGTAGCTGGCTGCCTTCCCGCAGGGATGCTGGGGGGCATCAGCGGCCAGGTGCAGAGCAGAGAGGGGTTCGGGGCAGACCTCCACCTTGGGGTGACTGAGCAACATGCCCTTTGCCTGCTGTGCAAGGCTGGCAGCCCACCGAGCACAGGACAAGGTTAGAAGCTGGAAGCAAGGGCTGTGTTAACACGGGAAGCTGTGGCAGTTGGACACCCCTGGTCAGGCAGAGAGGGTGTCAGGGCTGCAGGGGAGCACTGCCTTGTGCAGGCTTGGCACAGCCTGTAATTGTGGGGTTTAACCCGGTTTGTGCTTTATAACCATGGACAGGCAAAGCTTTGACACAATAAAACATCTTGGAAGAGGCCATCACCAGCAGTGCCACAGGTCCAAGGCTGGTTCACAGACTCACACTCTGCCCATCTGCCAGGTCCATGCAGTCCTGTAACCTTCAGCATCAGGCGGCAGTCATATTGTTAGCAGCCTATATGAACTACCATATCTCCTTCATGTGGTCAATTTTGGGGGGAAATAAACTCCAGATTTTTTAAAACTCACTGGTTAGGGAAACAGTACAGATAAAATACCATGAAATTGTGTGGTCCTGCTCCATTTCCAATTTACACCTTAAATGAGCATTGAATGAACTGCTTAGGAACACACTCAATGGTATTCCCTTTTTATTTCTAGCTACAGGTTAAAGTTTTCAGCATTTTCTGGGACTTCAGTTGGGATGACCGATTTTTACAGGCACGATTCACCTAGAAACAGCTTGGGGTGACACAAAGCTTTCAGTATAGTAAAACATCCAGACTTACTCCAGAGACAGTAACTAATTCAATCAACTTTCATATATTAAATTTTCTTTGCATTAAGTAAAACCTTCTAAGAAAACTCATCCCCCTGACCTCCCATTTGCAGTTCCATACATTCGTCTGAAACTGTATGTTTCAAGGAAAAGCATACTGATGAATCAGAGCATAAAAAATGAAGGAATTTTGATTATTAGAAACCAAGGCATGCCTTCTCCCTTCTTAGCTGTGTGCCATCCCCAGATAAAACCAATGTTACAAGCAATTAACAGCAAACTATGGAACAAAACTCCTTGAGCATGTTAATCTACTCCCAAAGCACAAGTGTTTATGCTTAAAGAGGGAGCAGAGACCCAGAGTAACTTTAATGCTGTCTCTAGCAGCAGACCCCCAGCACAGGGGAAGCACTGAGCTCCCCGTGCCCGGCACAGCAGCTGGACACCAGCTTTGCTCCCAGCGCAGGGAGAGTACACACACGTTGTGCACGCAGAGCTGGCTGCAGCCCCAGCTGCACTTGGGGCTATCTTCTGATTTCACAAAGCATGAGATGTGCTTCACTTGCTGGATGCAGCCCCAGAAGCACAGCCCTGTCTTGTGTACTCAGCCCTTCTGCTCCTCTCCTGCCTCACACTGTTTTCTGATTGCCCTCAGGTCGGGAGCTCCTCAATGTGTTTCTATCCTGCTTTTATTGACCGCTCCTCAGGGTTCCCTCACTAATTTTTGGCATCATATGTACATGACACCCCCCTCCCTGCGAAACAGATACCTCATAGCTCCAAGGACAGACTAAGGAGCAAGAGTGCCTTCTGTTCACTTTCATCCCCAATGCTTGAGCAAAGCATGTGGCAGGTCTCAGATCAGCTTCCATGGACACCAGAGCTTTTGCTGCTGTCCATAGGTATCACATGGAAGAACATTAATGTCAATGGCAGTAACTGCTGAAACCACAGCCCCTTGTCTGAGCTTGAATTACAGGAAGAGGCTGTCCTGCTACAGTGTGTGTTTTCCCAGGAGACCCCATGGGCTCCCTCTTCACTGTGATTCATTGATAAGACAAACCAGGAAGAAGCCAGAGAACAGAGATTTGCTATCAACCTCGCTGCAAGACAGAGGAAGAGTTTCACCTTGCAGAGTTAGAATTGAAACCCACCATCCGCAATATGCTGGGAAAGAGGATGCCCATGGACAGCCCTGCAGCAACCACTGTCCCCACCACTCTGTGCTGCCAATACACACAATTGTGCTGCCAATACACACAATTGTGCTGCCAAGCAGCCATGAGTCATATACTGTGGTCAGTAAGACGGGAAGGTGTTTCACCAGGGGAGTGTGTGCACAGCCACACCAACAAGGTAAGCTCCTACCTGTATTCATGCCCAGCTACAGCAACTAGGAGAAGGTTCGGCAACAAGGTCACCAAGGCTCTTTTTTGACATCCTCTATCCAACACCATGGACACCTGGGAGCAGGATGTCCGCACTTTTAAGGTCCCTGAGCCACTGAGAGATAGCTTCTAGATACAGAGCAGAGACAGCATCTCTTGGAGCCTTCTTGCATTCTTCTCTCCACAATGGCAGGGTCACCATATCAGACTTGGCTGTTGCATGGGGAACACACACGGTAATGCTCTGAGTGCAGAAAAGAACAAAACACCCACTGCAATGTAAACTGGAGGAGGTCCCAGGCTGAATACTGGTATCGGAGTTACAACACAGACCTTCACACTGGAGCACAAACATCCTGGACAGCAGCAAGGATATTGACCAACACAGACATCTGCCCAAACAACCACTAAGCTTTTTTAGACTCGACTAACTGCAGCAGCCAAACAGATGGAAGTGAAATAGTCACATGTATGTATTGTTTTCATTCTAAAAACCAAAATATTAAAAGTAAGGAGATAATGGAACTTCATTCTGTGCTGCACTTGATGAACATAAGGGAGGGAGATGGCTGCTGCCTGCCCTACCACATGCCAGCTCTGGATGGTTATTGCTCTGGAACCTGAGGACCAGCATGGCTGCAGGAAGGCTCTGCACTGCAGGGTGCATGGAGCAGGCCACGGGCATGGGTAGAGGCCATGGGCTACCCCCAGTAGTTTCACAGGTCACCTAGGGAGCAGATACAGCCAGAGCCCGGGGCCCGTCCACACCTCTGTTCCATCACAGCAGCACTGATGTGGCAGCAGAGCCAAACCATCTGTAACACTGTGAGACTTTCCAGTCTAGCACAAATAAACACTGCTGAAGACTGAACAGATCCCTCCTCCTCTGCAATTAAGACATGGAAAGACAACAAAGTCACGAGCCAGTCCCAGCTCTCTTCCGGGCAATGTCTTTTTTGTTTCATTTCTTGAATGGGCTGTAAGCAAGGTACAGATTTTTATGCAGTCTCAATGTTGATAAAGAGAGCAATAATATAGGCTCACCCCTGCAAAGAACCAAAACCCAAAGCCTAGTGCAGAAACTTGACACTTCCACCCTGCAGTGTGTCAATGTGTTCTGGTTGGGAACCATGCAGACCAATGGCTCACTCACTTGACCAATCTCCATCATTTGCTCCCTAGTTTCTCTCAAATGGCTCCTGGTTCACCTGCAGCGAGTAACAAGGACGCAAAAGCCAACATCTTGCCTTTTCTTGTGCCACAAATACAACCAATGGAGCTCAACACAATAATGAATTCTACCAACAAGTATCACCCCAGTCTACGTGCCACAATTAAATAGAATTTTATTTTTAATAAATATACAATCTGCATCAATACGAGACAATATGCCATGAAAAAATAAAATGTACAGAAGCAACCAACAGGACAGCTTGACCGTAGCTAAGTTCATTTGGTGACCTGGAGAACTACCTGGGTTAACACACACAACACAGAAAGAGCCACTGCAGTCTGTGAGAGAACTGAAATCGTGTACTTTGGGTCTTGTTAACTGCAAAAGTCCCCAGAGCAGGTTTCTTTTGCGTAACACAGGTTTTAAAAGACATGAGCTGGTTTTCCCAGTACAAATGCTATTGGAAATGTTTACTTTGCTACATCATCACTGTATCTACTGGATGCACACAGGCTGCTATCGAGAGTGGCACGTCTCACCGCTGACATGACATCGGATCCGTTTGACTCGGGGCCGCATGGCCGCACGCGCGCTGCAGCACACACATGTACGTACTAACAGGAGCTTAATTCTGTTAAACTAGAACAAGGACAAAACTGGAGTCAGAATCGATTTCACCACAGGTTCTACCGCTTAAAAAAATATTCTAGCCTAATTACCACGTTCACCAACAAGAGCACACAGGTACTTATATCTCCGAGAGGATGAGCCATGGATTTGGACTGGAAGGACAGCGGAGGCAACTCCCAACTCCTCCACCCGCTCAGCGCTTGCCGCAGCACCTCCACACACAGCCTGGCCACACTCCGCCATGCGGGATGCGAACAGCTGAGTGATGCCGGGTGCGAGCAGCGAGAGGTCCAGCCAGGAGGGACACCGGTGGTCCCAGGGCAACAGCTGGGACCCGGTGGGGCATGGTTCACAGAGGCCAGCACAGCCAGTTGGGTGCCGGCAGCCACTTCAATCCAACAGAGCTGCCATGGGGTGCGTGTAGGGTGTGAGGTGGGGTGGTTCGGTCGGTGGTTTATTCGTGTGCCTTGTCCACCTGCTTGGCCTGGGTGCTGTTAGTCCCCACCTCATGTTACCTCCAGGGATGCTGGAGACACGCGGTCGCACTCCTCTCGGGACCGCAGGCTATGCCACTGCTCCACAGCCGTCCGGTGCGCATTGAGCATCCGGCGCCAGTGGTTGGATTCAGGGGCCCCTGTTGAGTACTGCCCGATCACGATCCTCCCAATGAAGTCATTGCTGCTCTTCACGTTGTGCCCATACACTGGAGGGAGCAGAGACAGAGACTGGTCAAGGCAAAAGCATTGTTTGTCCACCCAGAGCCCTGCCCCCAGAAAGCCAAACATCCGGCAAATGCCCCCTCATATAGCACACCAGATGCCAGTGTTACTGGCACATAGCTCAGCATCTCAAAAATATTAGAGACCAAATCAGGATTTTGAAAGGGATAAGAAGCTGTACCACAAACCGAAATACAATTCAAGCAAACGACACAGATCTGCAGTTATCATGGTATTTAGCAAGAGTAGGTAACGTAGAATCATGGAATGGTTTGGGCTGGGAGTGACCTTAAAGATCATCCAATTCCAGTCCCTCTGTCACAGGCAGGGACACCTCCCACTAGACCAGTTTGCTCCAAGCCCCATCCAACCTTGCTCTGAAGTAGAATTACACCAGGTAAAGACACGACAAAAGCTCTGCCTGAGCATTCTGAAACGGTAAAAGCAGACAAGCAGCCTGCACCTGTGTAAAGGAAGAAGCAGCATCTCAAACTGTCCTCCTCCAAACACAAGTGTCATGAACCACTCCAGGCTAATCAGTAGCCTTCCCAACCCAGACAGGAACCACACACCTACAGACTGTCAGTGGGATATTTATACAGAAAGCTTGCCATAATTATCACTGCAGTTACTTATTAGAAGTCCAGGAAAGCAACCAAAGGAAAGACATCATCCCAACACCCCATCCTTTGGATTAGCCCAGTCTCCTGGAACAAAAGATCGCAGACAGCAACAAACTCTAATGATGGGCCTGATCCCAGGAAAGTTAGCATGCTCCCACTGGACAGGAGCAAAAGCACTTTACAAATCGAAGCCCTGCCTCAGCTCATTAGAAACTTGAACAAAGAGTCTGTGCAAGCTGCAGCCAGAATATCCACAGGCACTGGCTGGAATATCAAGGATTTAAAAATCTCCTCAGGGAAGAGAGGGATTTTTAAGAACAGATGTCTGCAGGGGCTCCAAATCCACCCAGCCTTGTGCAGCAAGAGCAAGTTCAAAGGGGAAGAGCATCCTGGCATGGAGCCGTGAGCCTGGCATGGAGCCCAGCGCTGCCCCTGCCAGCAGCACCAGCTCCCTAGGGCTGCTGGAAACCAGTGCTGGCAGCAAAGCCACAACTGGGATCCCTCATGGCAGCATGCCCTGGTGCAGCACGCACACTTCCAGGCAGGCAGCACCCTGAGCACTAAACACTCGACCTTGCTTTTAGCCACACATCTCTGTCAAGGCTGTGTATTTCCTCTTATACCTGTCCCACAATTACTGTAATTAGTATGCATGCTACTCAGTATCTCTACCACCTCCTTTCTCTGCAAAGGCTTGCTCCTAGCTACTGCATCAGTATGGGATCTTGCTCTGTGTGAAGCAGGTAGTACCTGCCAGTGCGCTCCCAAAACAAGCTGTATAAGGTTACATCTCACTTTATACCTTCTGACAGCTCTGACACACAGTTTATGGGCAGAAATGCTACTGCTCATCAAATTACCTGGGGACATTTTTGGATAATGGCAATTGTTCAGATGTCTAAATCATTTCCCCAAACAATTACAATGAACAGCAACTGTCCTGAAACTCAGACCATTGTAAGTTTACCTTCAAACTAGTTAACAATTAATTGGGGTACCACCCCCGTTAAGAAGACTTATCTCTTCTGCTTGTCGCCATCACTTACATAGAGGTGATGCTATCAGCTCTCTGTGATATGTTGCTGAGGAAGTGCCTGTCAAGATGCCAGGCTGCTGTTACTTGGAAAGGCCTTTTGAGGATGTGGGGAAGAATTTTAAGCCATTCATCTCCAGCTAGTGCACAGTTTGTCAGTTATTAACAAGTTCTCCTACAAAGCAAGGCCTCACAAGTGCCACTAGCATGACTGTGCTAAATGTCCTGCTATGATTTATTATCCTAGAGAAATCAAATATTGTAATAAAATCACATAAAAGTACCCCCAAACCAAACACTTCCCTAGTTTTTTTATGTGGGATGAAAGAAGATGAAGCCTAATCCTGGGAGACAATACTAAGTAATTTGAATCAAGAAGTCTTAAAGGCCATCAATTAATCACAGGGTAAATTAACAGTGGGGAAGTACCCAAGGGGCACCAATTCTTCAAACTCAGTCCATGTCAGGACTGTAAAGCAGGTAGGTGTGCTAACCTTGATTTCACTGTTGATCCAAGTCCTTTGAATTTTTCTAAAGCATCTGGCTAATGTCACCATGTCAGGTAATTAGCATGTTGATTCCTTTAGGGTATTAATAGGCTAATTATACAAGCATTGTTGCTTCTATCATTAACTAGTTTAGACGGCACAGAGATAGACTTCTTGCTGAAGAACAGGGAAGACATTCAGAGAATCACAGATTAGCAGAATCTTCCCAAGGAATCCCTCCCAACTGAGCTCTGAGCAAGCTAAAGTTTGCTCTTCTAAAATGCTAACCTTGAGCATGCTCTGCCTGATCCCAAACTCCACAATACTGGCATCACTGCAACCAAGGCTGTCAGTAACTGAGATACTATCAAGGCAGGTTTTCTTGGTTCCAGCAGTTGGCACACCTAACGTTTGTGTGAGGAAGCAGTCCTCTACATATTCCAGGAAGGTGACAGATGACATGTGAGATGTTGCACTGTTCTTCCACCATTTTCCAAGGCTAAATGCTAAATGCTCACACACAGACCATAAGAGGTGGCACTACATTCAACCTCTGGTATGCAACCTTGCAGCTTCACTGCAGCAGCCTTCTGAAAAGATGAGTGATCTTTGTGTGCCAGAAATCCAGCTTCACGAGCCTTTAAAACTCAAGGACGTGCCTTTCTTGCTTTTCCCTCTTTAAATGACCAGTATCTGATAGGCAAATTTGCTTGTGGTTGAGCTGCACAGAGGTATTGTGTGGTCCCTACTTAGGGGAAGGTGCTCAAGTTGGTACTGCAAAAGGAAGCCCTTTTCTTTGCTCACATTCGGGAGCATGATTTTCCCCACTGCTGTCACCACTTCTTCCAAGAACAGCTTGGAAAGGAGACCTGTAGGAGCTGACACCTGCCTTGGCTGAAGGGGACCTGCTGAAGCAGCAGGCACCCACAGGAAGACCTGAGACCAAGCCCACACCTTAGGAGGAAAAAGGCTCCTGCTCTTTCCTTTCAGCTTCTTCCACAGCAGATAGAGGTGAAGCCCTTGTGGTCCAGCCCATGGGACCTGCACCACTCTGAGCACAGGTTATGGTAGAAGTAGATGGAGCTGTATTCCCTGATGTCTGAGCATCCTCTTCCAGAGCCTGGCAGGAGCTCAGAGTAGATTTCAGATTAAATCTTCCCTTGGCCACAAAAAACCCAGTAACTCCATGGAGCTGCTTAGAAGCAGAAATTGAGGTAATTATCATTTAGGGTTTCAGGCTGACCCAGACTCTGATTATGGACAGAAAGACACTGCTTTCCATTTAAGAAACCTATTCTGACAGAAACTACACACCTGATGTCATGAACTCTTATTCTACCATCACAGTAATTTACACAATAGCAACATCCATTTCTAGGCTAACACAGAACAAAACGCAATTAAGGAAGCAGAGGTCAAACCAATTCCTTCTGCAGCTGCTCTTTATTGAGGGATGCATTTGGAAACAGAAAGACTTCTTTAAAAAAAATAAATCTCTTTATAATAGAAATGCTGAAAAATAAAAGAAAATTGGGTTCACTCACATTCATTAAAAGGGTTGAATTTTGAGGACAAGTAACGTAATGTAAATAAACCATTTTCATGTTATATACTCATTGATGCAGTGCTTCTGCATGATCCATATCAGATTGATGAGGGCCTGGGTGCTACATTAAACTTTTCTTTGGGGTGGGAGCACATGTCCCTGTGGGGCTCCCATGCAGGAGGGGTGGCTGGGTCACAGCCCCATGGCCTGAGCAGTATGGCATGGCAGGTACCAGGCAATGAACAGCCCAGAGCTGCATCCCATCAGCAGCAGGGACTGCCAGGAGATGCGCTGGGACTTGGAGCTCCAATATTTGGCTCCAGGGGCAGCTCCAGCCTGAGCTTCCCCTTGTCCACTACCAACCTTACATGGAATTGCTTTTCACCAGTTTCACATGTCACTTCATAACCTGGCACTTGCCCCTGAACCATGAGGTTGCCTGGGTGGCATCAGCCCTGGCACCAGATCCAGAAAAAATGCCCTTTACCTTCCCCTTTACCTCTACACTGAGATTTGCAAACCAAGTAACTGTGAAGAGCATGACTGCACAGTATTTGTGATTTATGAGTTATATGCAATAGTAAAATTTAAGCTGTCATTTCAGATACTAATTCATCCTTTGATTGAACACATTAGCTGCTTGAAATGACCAAGGAGAAGCACTAATTCTGAACATTTCCTTTCCTTAAGCTAACTTCAAAGCTATCAGTACTATTATGTGATGGGGGACAGGCTTTAGCAGCAGCGCTTTGCTCAGCTGGGGCCACAGAGCATCTGCACCTCTTGAAACCCCTCTGCCAGATGAGCCCAGCAGTTACTCAGCAGTTATGCCTGCATTGCTCCACTGAGTACAGCCACACCGTGCCTCTGCTGCCGCCTGCAGCTGCCGGAGCCCCTGTGGCAGCCTCCCCTCCACTGCTGCTTCTCCAGGAGGAAAATCTTCAGACAGAGAAACCCCAGCACACTGGAGTGGGTGAGAGCTCCGGCACCAAGAATTTAACTCTACTTCAGTCACCTACATCAGTCATCTGCAACACAATTAAAACCACTTAGCTCTGAAGAAAACAGCAAGCAGGAATGTGCCTCTGTTTTTCATCTGTCTTCTTACTCAGTGTAGGGATCACGCAGAACATCTTCACCCAGTTTATACTGGGTTTATACACCTTGGTTTACACACTGGGTTATACAGCCAGTTTGCATTAGCTTATTTACAGCACAATCACAGCACACCACCACCCACTCTCTAACAAGTTGCCCCCAAAGTTTTCTACTTTTTAGGTGGGTTTTTTTCAATGCAATTTGCTTGCATACAGCATATTTAAAAGCCCTTAAACAAGAGAGCACCCCTCACTGCAGCTCATGTGCACCCCTGACACAGAACGTTGGCACACAACATGCCAGCTGGCATCATTACAGAGCCAGCCCAGTGCTGTAGGCACAGCTATAGGAACCAGCATCCCAGTGGAAGAAACCCTGAAGGAAGTAGAGGGTCCTGCTCTCTTCCTCCCCTCTACGGGATAAAGCTATTCATTCTGAATACTAGAGAGAAAAAGTCCACCTCAACTTTTACAGCTGGTCTATAGGAGAATATCTGGTGCCTGGGTCAACCATCAGGCGTGGAAGTTGTTAACTAAACCCTACCCACCATCATACACCTGCAATTGCTGTTGCCACAGACTGCAGAAGTTTGGTACCCGTGGCCCACCGAGCTAGGAACTGAATAAACACCTACACAGTAGATACTCTTACTGCAAGGGCTGTGCAGCGCAAGCTCACCTATCCCTGCAGCCATGCCTGCTGTAAGCTGCAAAACACCAGAAACCTTCATCCACCAGCACCCTGCTCCAGCAGCCACACTGCACACTGTGCCCAGACACATCCTCGGAGTACAGCCAAACCAGGGGAAAAGGGAAAAGTAAGCAAAGGCATGGCCAAGGCTGCACACAGGCAATTGA
Organism: Loriculus beryllinus; assembly: GCA_039877255.1. Lineage (NCBI taxonomy): Eukaryota > Metazoa > Chordata > Aves > Psittaciformes > Psittacidae > Loriculus > Loriculus beryllinus. The sequence goes on from JBCJKH010054475.1 coordinate 26,224, forward strand.
GCAGCAGTGCCTCCCCGGGGACACAGGTCTCAGCAGACCATGGGGTCTCTGTCAGGAACCACAATCCTGTTGGCACTGACTCATCAGCACTTCCCCACCTCAGCCTCAGCACTTGGCAGGGTCTCAAGTGCTGTTTCACACACAGGCAATGCTTCCTCCCCCACCCTTTGCAGGCAGAAACCAGTGTCCAGGCTTTTCTATGCCAGCTGTTGAGCTCTGCCACCAGCTATAGTGGATCTGAGCTATGAGGTTAAGCAGGTCTGAAAACTACTTCTGAACTGCTTGACATCAATATTGAAAAGCTGTTTAGCACAAGGAGGCTGCTGCTAGAAGCAGGCAGCAGCAGGACTAATAATGCATACTGCAAAGGTCACAGGTGCAGACCAAATTCTGCCCCTTGCTCCTTGCGCATGGCCCGTGATATTTAGTAGAGAAGAACGAGAAGATGCAGTGATTTCATATCTATCAATTTAATCTCCATCAGGCTCTGATGTGCATGTAAAACTCACTTCCCAGCATCTCCTCCATGAGGCTGCTTCCTGCAACATCTGCACCTGCCCAGCTCCATAGGGAATTGGTACCCCTTGAGCACATGGCCAAATCCTGGCCATGCACAGACCCACTGCAGCTCCAGTATCCATCTGCTGCTCCATAGAGGGCAACACTACCACAGCAAGGAAACTCCCTTTAGAAAACCACTTTCCTCCTCCACCTCCTCTATGTGCAGCCCCTGTGCTGGGGCAGCCTGGCCAGAGGACCCTGCAGATGCACCCAGCCAAGCATTCAGCTAATTGAGTCTGCTGTCAGACAATGAAAGTCCCATAGGAGAGAGCAGGGACCCAGGGAGCAGGGGAAATGCACAAGCCTGTCTCACAGAGGTCTCAAGGCCATGCAGAGATGACACCTCATGAAATTATCTATCAGGAGACGCTGGAACAACAGACTGGATGCACCCATTGCAACAGCCCGGAGCATACTGAAAAGCTGCACCTACAGCTGCCTTTTTCCACCTCCAATTCCTCTTTTTATTTTTTCTTGTTTTTAATTGCACCTCCATTCTCTGCACTATGAGCCCCAGATCCAACAAAGCACATGAATGGCTACATGCATATTTATAGACCTCACAGGAACAGGCTCCATCACCAGTGCTGTGCAGCACCTGTAAACACGGGCAGGGATGACCGCACAGGACAGGCAGCCTCTGCCAGTAACTCATATGTCTCCTCTGACACCCATGGGGCCAGGCACAGGCATTTCATCTCCAGACACTGCTCTGCCTCCCAGAGCGGCTCCTGCCACTGACATTTTTCATTTGATACACAGAAGATTATGGTCTTGTGAGAGGTTTGAACAATTTCTTTCACCACGGCATGAGCCAAACAAGATGAAACACTGAGGTCGAGACAGGCATGACACTGCTTAAATTAATGGGCTTGGCAAAATGAGCAAGCGCTGACGAGCAGCCTGGACAGAGGAGAGTTTGCTACTTTCTTCAGGAGAAAAAGATTCCCAGACATTCCAGAAAGCTCCAGGACAAGTAGCTTCTGCCATGTCTGCAATGCAGTTATTAACTAAGTCTGTCCACTTGAAGAATCTAATTTTGACTTCTTAAGCAAGCAACAGATGAGCTCAGGAAGCGTCAGCATCTTGCTCTCACCAGGATTAACAGTGTTTCACTCCTCCTTGTTAAAGCACCGAGTCTGCAAAAAAGCCAAAACCGTCCCTGGAGCATCTTCCCTGAGTGAGCCTGAACCATGCTTGGAGCTGCAGAACCCACTTACCACCTCCAACTGACCCCCACTGCCTTCTCTGCTGCCTGCTGCTCCAGGCTGGCAAATAGCACCTATCATGGAGACCAGGAAGCCACAGGTGGGGACCTGGAGGATGGAGAGCAATGAAGCAGGATTTTGAAGCCCATGCATCACTCCTGCTGCACAGAGGCTCCTCCAGGCAGAGTGGTCACCAAGAGGCCAGGGTTTCCCACTGCAAGCACATCTCCCCATGCTCCTCTCCCACCACCCCAAGAGCAGGAGATGTCCCCAGAAGACCTGCCAGGTCACCCCATGTGGCCACAGGATGCTGGGTGGGAGCACTCTGCTCTCTCCAGACCTGAGCACAGAGCATATGGTGTCTGGTGCATAAATACATGAAGTATTTTATAACACCAGACACAAAGGCCAAATCCTGATCTAAATTAAACAGGTATAAATTCCCAGAAAATCCAGCGCTGACATCAATGGGTTTTTCTTTTTTTTTCCCCTTTGGCTAAGATAGGATTACACAGGTTTAAGCACAAATTAGATTCTGCTTCTGAGCTCCAGGTCTGTGGAATATACAGACAGTCCAATACTTCAGAAACACACGTCTAATAGACAATAAGAAACAATTTTCTAGCAGCAAGTTGCCTAATTATCTATCCATCTGAGAGATGTTACAGTGTTCAACATGATAGCATTTCAAAACAGAAACCACTTCTTCTTCCTGCATCCCAGCACGGGAAAAAAAACCTAGTAATTTGCCTCATATATTAGAGATGATTCCCCTCCACTCCCCCTATTTGTGTGCAAAAGACAAAATAGCTGGATACTTCTTTATGGGAAAGGAAAAGGAACAGGAGAAAGGAGAGATGAGCACCTGTCTAAAGCAGCAAGTCAAAATGTACATGTGTAATGACCCCAAACACATCCTGGCTTCCACCCATGCAAATGGGCACCTAAAGATGATGCTGGCATCGGAAGGTCATGTTTTCACACAGCCAGGCAAATCAAAATCCAGGTGTATTTCTGGAGAAGCCTGAAGAAAAAAAACCACTATCAGCCTTCAACCTGCTCAGCTAATTGGGACATTTGGAAAATGGCCTGTTATTTTACAAAGGTACCACTGAAAAGCCTTGCTATGTCTGCATCCCATCCATGGGACTTTTACAAATCTATTGCAGCACAGGCAAACACCAAAAGCATCACCTTGTCTCCAGTGCCTACATCACAGTCTGACCACCAGAGCAACAGGAAAAACAGGAATACTTTTAAAGTTGGAGGAGCTTCAGCCATCTTCTGCTCCACCAGGACTTAAGAGACCCAATCCCTAGAGACCCGACTTTAGGACTCACCCAGAATGAATCCTAATTAGTTTTATTTCCAGCTGCAATGACTAAGTGTGGGCCTGTGAGCTGTAAGCCTCCAGTGCAGCAGCTTTCCCCTCCTTTTAGCCTGGGCTCACTTGGAAGGTGAGGTCTGGAACTGATGACCAACTTCGCCCCATCTCCAAGCAGCCTTTTCTGCCAGGTCAGGGCTGCCCTCCTCCCCACCATCTCCACTACCTCTGACTGACCCAGAAACTCCGCTATGTTGGTCTAAAGCACCTCAAAACATTTTCTATAGAACATCCAACTAATGTTCATTAGACAACATACAAAATGAAACTGGTCTGCAGCAGAGCATCCCCAGCATCCCCAAGAGTGAAGGGTGACAGCGGGCCACAGCTGTGCTCACCAGGGGCTGTCTGTGCCATTAGTGACCACTTTCTCCAGATACAGAAACATCCCAAAGTATCCACCTCCAACAAGAAGTCAGGATTTCAAAGAAGACTCAATTCCTCTCCTCTCAAGCTGTAACGCCACAAAAGCAATGAATATGCTCAAACAGGCAGCATTTGGTTAAAGCAAACCAAACTACCCAGAACTGCACCATTAGCAACACACACCAACAGTGACTTTTTTCTCCTCTAAAAACTCCAACTTGATTAAATGGTCCTTAAATTCTCCCAAAGGCCAAGGGAAAGAGAAAATGAGCCAATAGAGGACCAGGTATATTGCTACTGAGGAGCAATCTGTTATTTTAATCAAGTACTGCACATTACGGGAAGTTAATTAGAGTTAACTAATCGGAATAAAGCGTCAAAGGGATCTGGGGGTCTGAAGACACACATTGCTACAGCAGTCAGTGCACAGACAGCTTGATGGTATCGTCACTGCCTCTCTGCAGTAGCTATTGAAACCCCAGGTATAGGTGTGGAAAGAGTCACTGCTCAATGCTACCTCAGGAACTAAAATACACAAAAGAATTCCATTTAAAAATTGGCCCTAAATCTTTATAGAAGACAGGCACAGTCCATTTTTAAAACACAGTGAAAAGTGAAGAGAATCATATAAAATCCTATGAATGGTTAAAAAGAGAGTGCCTGTGGGCTGCTGCATCCTCAGCCAGTACTTCAGATGAAGATCTTACCAGCTTTCACACATGTAACAAGGCCATCTCTCCATCAACATGTAAACCCTATCCCAGCCCACTTCCCTGCCCCAGCCAGAGCATCCTGTCCTGCTGGAGCCATGGCCACCTTTCACAGAGGATCAGTGCAGTGGAATGAGTCCCACCACTGCTCTCCATCAGACACCACCAGCCCTGATTATTGTCCCAGCTCCTGCTATGCTCTCAGCCAGTTCAGACAGCAAAGAAGGTCTTCCCTCTGGATTTGCAGAGACCATTACCCAGAGCATGAAAATGATTCTTCCCTTTTTGGGGACTCTGCTTGCTTCACAAGCCCTAAAGATGCTGTCATGTAAACATGTACAAGAGATTATTTAGATGGAGAGACACACACACAGACTCATCACAGGACCTCAGGGAGATACATATTCCCTATCTGTGAGCACTGAAGGTTGTATTTTTTATGGTAAGTGATCAAAAGATGTTAACGACCCACCAAGATGCAGCTTGCCCTGGAGCACTGATGGTTTTTATTGGACCATCTGGGCTTTACTGCAACACAAACAGCATTACCAATGATTGCTATTAACAACATTATAATCACTAACAAAATACCACAGTGCTCAGATTTCAGGTGTTGTCTCACCTCCTGCTGCACAGCCCACGTTTTCCAAATGTTAGACTGGGATTTAGAGGACAACCTGCACAAAAGCCATCAGTGAGGAGAGGGTACAGGGCACCAAACCATCCTGAGCTCAGAAGCTGCAGTCACACCTTAAATATCCTCTTCTCTGCTTGGAAATGACCTTGGGTGGCAGCTGACAGCCCTGCTTCCAAGGCCAAACTCCACCTTCCCTTTACCATGGGACAGGTAGATATATACCACAGGTATATGTGGTTAGGAGAACATACCATCTTTTAAAGCCAACCCATTTCTCTGCAAGAGGACTTACTTTCATTTAAGCAGAAGATGGCACATGGAGGGTATGCATCAAGTTGCCAAAAATCCTCCAAAAGTGGAAAAAAGAACCACCCAAAAAAGCACATTTCTGTTACACAATGTGTTCTGGGTTCAGCAGTAGCAGTCATTTTTCTCCTTCTTAGTAGCTGGTGCAGTGCTGTGGTTCTGACTTTCAGGCTGGGAACAGCACCGATAACACCGATGTTTTTAGTTGCTGCTTACTGGTGTTTAGTCTGACCAAGGACTTTCTGAGCCTCATGCTCTGCCAGGGAGGAGGGGAAGCCAGGAGGAAGCAGAGACAGGACACCT
>JBCJKH010054475.1:34627-56333 GCA_039877255.1 Loriculus beryllinus
TTGTTGTCTTTTAACAGAAGATCCCAACGCCAACAAAACACACAACAGAAAGACCATCACTGCGGCAAAAAAAAAAACAACCAACCCCCAAGTGAAAGCAAAAACCTAGGAAAGAAAAATGTGCCTCATTCTCCTGCTTTCTGGAGATGCAGAATAATGAAAAGATCCTCACGCTGCGAGGTACAGCTTCTCCATGGGGGCAACCATTTGCTCTTTGTTGTCTTTTAACAGAAGATCCCAAAGCCCTTTACAAACTTTTACGCTGTGCAATACACTAACATGCCAAGAAGGCAGCTATAGGGGGAATACCACCATCCCCAGCCCAGAGCTTCAGCCAAGCTGCATGCTGATACTCATTTTATTAAAACCTCACAGATGCACATAAAAGGAAACTGGTGCTGCACCTGCTGTTGGGGTTAGGCTTCCACCAACATCTGGAGCATCTCCATCACTTAGGTGAACACTAAATGTGGCTCAGCATCTTCACCACCACGTCTCCTGAACTACCTCACTCTTGTGACACACAGAGTGCCAATTCAGAAAGGTCCTCCCGACAAGACGAGCTCTTGGCTTCTTTAACAATGGGAAGCAGGGCAGAAACTGAACCAGAAGACTGTACACACACAACAGTGTGACCAACACCTCTGGTTCCAGCTATATATTGGCTGCACAAACCATGTACCTCAAACAACAGAGTCCCAACCACAGCAAAAGCAGCAAGCCCAATGATGCCTGCAGTGCTATGCCCAAGCCACTCATCGCCCTTCAGTCTGACAGCACCCATGAGAACCTGGTGCTGCTGCTCCTCCAAAAACCTCTGCATGCTCCTTCCCAGCTTTGAAACACTGGTGTCATTTCTGGCCTGGGATTATTTATTGCAACATTCAAAGCGAGCAACACATCACTTAGAAAGTGAAGCACCACTTAAAAGGAGCACCACTGAAATCTGACTGCATTATGTGTGATTATAAATCAGATAACTACCCACTGACTTGCTTGAGAATACATCCACCTGCACAGAAAAAAATAATCAGGCATCCACTCATTAATGCTAAACTCCATCAGCCAGGGTGAGGAGCCGCATATTCCCCTCACCCTTCTGCCTATATAGGACTGCTACTCTGTTTGCCTTTTCTTCTTCTATTAGGAAAAGGGGAAAACAAAGAAAAGCATATTTCACACCAGTCATAAGATCACCTAGATGGAAGCTTCCAAGAACAAATTCATCATAGCACATGCAAGGTACAGGCAGGGTGACGTGCATGCAAAGCAGTGATTAATTATAGACTTTTTGTTGAGGAGATTTCTGAGCATGAAGGGTAACATTTAAATTGCTCATCAGCATCTCTTTTGTTATAACATGTTTGGAAACAAACTAATTGGTTGGAATTAGGCTCCTTGTACCAGCTTTGACACCTGTATCTGCCACGTAAGAAATGAAATGAAAAAACACTTCAAAATATATTCCTTCAGATGCAGATTCCTATCTGTTTCTCAAAAGATGGTGAGTAATGGGTGGAAAGTTGCCAAAAAACATGCTTGTGAAGCATGGGAACCCAGTGTGGCAGAAAAGCTGGGCTCCATTGCCCAACCTCTGTTCTTCCAGAGGACAAGAGGGTCTAACCCTGGTCCTGACAGTGCCCAAGCTCTACAGCACACACAGCCTGCTTGAAGCCGTGACATGGGAGAGAAACCCACTGCTTCTTATGGGTCCCTGCAGCCCTGCCCGTGAGCTCCATGCAATGGTACAGCAAACAAGGCCATTGCCATGGTGGGTCCATGGCCTTGGTTCAGCCCCAGCGCTGCTGCCCAGCCTGCAAGCAAGAGCACAGCCGGAGCCTCACTGCTGTGCTCTGCTACTCCTGCTCTGAGCAGCATACCAGTTGCCAACTTTACTGACTGTGTTCATGCCCAGAGAACAAAAATAGGAGATTCAGAAATTGCATAAAAATAAGAATTCCTATCCTAGCCAAACATGCCCAGTGCTGACAGAGCTTTCGAGTGAGGTTAGCTCTAGGGCTCCTCCTGGCCCAAAGCCTGTGTGGTCTGTCTCTTGGTCTATCTCAGCTGTGCCATTCAGGGCTTGACACCAAGTTCCAGTCCTTTAAACAAAGGCACAAAGAAACCTGTGTGCAGAACAGGTAATGCCAGTGTCAAACACCTGCAGCAAACACCTCACCAGCGAATTATGTCAAGTACCAGCAGTTATCTTTGCCTGTGTTTGAGATCATTCAATATTTCCCTCTCATTCTTCCAATTTTTGACTTTATGCCAAGCTCGTTGCCACTCAGAAGTGCAGTCAGCACCTCATCCTCCTCTGCTCAAAACCATTCCAAACAGCACCAACTAAGCACAGGATGACAAGGTGTGCTCCCAGCCAGCTCCAGCCATGAGGTGGCAATGCTGGGACCATCTTCTGCGGAGGACAGAGTGCTAATTAAGCTTCCCTGGAGACCCCACCAACTGTCACCTCTTGCAGGGTGGCTACTGGGACAGGCACCATCCTGCACAGGTTCATCTGAACACCCACAGCTGCTTCTTTGTTGATGCTGGAGGTAATCACAACCATGCCAAATTGGTAACACCACCACATTTACCTGTGAACACTAGGCTGGCATTCTCCAGTTCTTCCTGTGGAACCTTGAAGCTGAAGGACTCATTGTAGAAGGGATCTATTGTCCCCCGCATGCAGGAGGTCTTCTTGGTTTTTGTTAGTTTTAATCCATGAACAAGCTGAATTTTCACAAAGGGATCTGGCAAAAAACACAAAGCACAAACTCTGCTTTATGGGCATCCTGAGTTAGCACCCCAGTCTGCGAAGGCTGGGCACAACAGGGATGGACCGTGCTGGAAAACAGCACTTGGAAATGACTGGGACTTGTACCACTGCGCTGCTCCTAGGGATTTGCCGTGGAGACAAAAGTCAGGCAGGTGGATTAAAACTGTGCCTTGCCAAAACCACAATTAATGGCAGCCTTGACAGAAGTTGAGCAGACTGTTCATTTTGGAAAATGCCAATGTTTTGGCAGCAGTGGCAGCTGGGGCAGGGAACATGGGAAAAACACCTGAGGACATGCATGAAGCAGTTACCAGCCAGCACGCTCAGCAGGGAGCAAAGCATGGGCACTGGAAAAGCCTCACAGCATCCACAGAGCAGCTAGATATTATAAATGAAACCACTGCAACATTAATAGTCAGGCAGCACACAGCATCTGCAAAGCACATCACAGCCACAAATGGGCTGCCTCACAGAACACAACACAGGGGTAATTTAGAGCTCCAGGTTCCCCATCTCACCCTAGTTCAGAGATTTTAACTTAAATATGACAAAGGTATTCATGCCCTCCATTTTATGTCAGGGTTCCAAATACTTTCACTGTTGTTGGCTATATATATCAAGTCAATATCTGGAGCCTTATATTAATAGGAACTGAGCTTCCAAATCCCCCTGGGTCCCCCACAACCTGCAGCCTCACCACAGCTCTGCTGTAAAGGCACATATAATCTGTCCATGAGTAATGTGAGAAATGCACTGCCCTTTACCTGAACCTTGGCTCATGTCTGTCTGAAGAAGCTGTTTTGCTCTAATGATGTCCACATTCAGTCTTCCAGCACTGGGTAGGTAGTTCAATGACAACAGCAGCTCTCCCAGCTCCACTTCATTCTGCAGGAAAAAGGGAACATGGAAATTCAGAACAGAGCGTGAAGGGGAAGGGAGAAGCAGGAAGAGAAATAAAATAAGTCCTGTTTATCTAAGTGCCTGAAAACCAAATTTCAGTTATGCTTTAAACTGCAGCCAACAACCATCTGGTGGTACCTCTTGCTGAGCAGAAACAAGAAAGAATACTATCCCCAGGTGAAGACCGTTCTTTAATTGCTGATCCTTCACCAGCTTTTCAGCAGTTATGCAAAGAGGACCGATAAGGAGGAGCGAATGTAGGGTCAGTCACTTCCCTTCTTGGAGAAGACATCCTTTTTCCTTACCAGCCTCCAAGGACCACACCAGCCACTTGGGAAGTCCAGGCATGAGACTGTTAATGCATCCCCAGGTCACAGGAAGGCAATTCAGAGGAGACATCCCCTTGGCATCCCAGCCCATTCTATCCAGACCACAGCACAGCTTAACTGTGCCCTTGCTGTTCATCAGTCTGTACCACAGACATAGCCTCACATCGCATAGCTGCTCAGCCAGTATTCCTTTTCCCTTTACTTAATGATGCTTAAAACTATTAATCAAAAAAACCCAAAGAAAAAGACCTGGAGCACTGACATCACTGCTGCTCAGACATGACAGCTTAAAGTAACCTCTCCTCCCCGAGCACGACCTGGCTCCGAGATGCTGTTACTCTCAGATGCAAAATCCAGACACCGAGACAACTCTGGAGACTGAAGACACACCAGCCAGCCCAGGCAGTGCACCAATCCATCCTCCTTGTCTCAGGTCCACGTCAGAGTGCAGAGCTGGTTCTTGATCCCAAATAGGCAAACAGTTCAAAAACCAAGTCACAGCCATTCCCAAATGGAAAAGGAGTTGCAGTGGTATTGCAATCGCAACAAAAGGCTTAAATATCTTTACTGATGCCCCAGATATTAAATTACAGAAACCCAAGACTAAAGGACTATGTACGCAGTAAAGAAAGAGCTCTGGAGATGCAGTCACAGCCTGAACTACCCCAAAGAGCCAGGCTCATCAGCAGATGGGCCAGCACATGCAGTACCCATCCCTGGCGAAGTTTCCAGCAGTTCTGGGGAAACTGAGGGTAGGACTGCCAGGAAACCCAACCAGCTTATAGCTACTCAGCTGCAAAGGGAAAAGCACAACCTCCACTGAGTGCAGATGAACCAGAGGGCTTGGACCAAACCCGAGGAGACACTCAGGGAAAAGCCTCATCCCTCAGGCAGGAGCAGCACAGGATGGCTCCCACTGCCCACAGGCCACTCAGCTCCTCACCTAACCAGCCAAGCACTAAAACTGATGTCGGGTAATGGTATTAAAAGTTCTCCTTGAGGCATTTTGTCTCCTCTCCTGTTCCTGTTGATTACTCCCAGGGAAGGCAGCAGGACATGCATGGCATGCAGGAGCACTGGCAGGCTGAGGAAGTCCTGCATCCCCGATGCTACATAATACAATTCAGTTTAAATCAATATCCATTTTTTTTGGCTTTCATAGAAAATGTGGCAATAGGCTGCCCAATTTCATATTAAAGGTCACTGTGATTCAGGAGCTAGCAAAGCAACCCCCCTGTGTTTAACCCCACACATTTAATGAGCAAAGGACAAGGGAAGCACCATGCGGGGAGCAGGGCAAAGGCTGCAAGTACAGCAGCATCCTGACTGGGTGAAGTGAGGATCCACATCACAGATCCTAAGGCAAACACATGGGCCCTCCTCACACACTCCACTGTCCCAGGAGCCAGCCCAAGAGCCAGCCTGGTAGCATCCACCCCAAGCTGACCTCCCTTCTGCCTGACCTTCCTCACAGCCCTTCTTCCTCACGAGGAAAAGCATCTGATTTCTTACCCCAAACTCCATCTCGTGATGTGGCAGTATACAGCTACACAGCACACACACTCACATTCATCATGTGCGTTTTCTTCCACTGCTACAGTACTGCTTCACTGAGAAGGCACCCCTCTTCTGTCCACCTTTGCCAACTCCTGTATCGCAGTCCTGTTCAATATACGATATTATAAGTTCTTTCCATCAGAACACCATTCCTCAACACAAACCTGACCTGACATGGCTTCTGCAAGGTCAAGCCATACCTATATACACCACTGTGCCCAACGGTTGCACAACGTTAGGGTCTAAGAAAGCCTGACATCCAAGGTGATTTAAACATCATCTATCTAATTCAAACTACCACCTTTGGTTTGATTTTCCCCAAACAACTCCTCTCTGTGGCTGGAACTGCCTGAAGACACATTTATCACCAACAACAGTTGGCAACTTCTAAATCTATTACCAGGACAGTAATGAAGCATTGCACTGCCCACAACAGGATCCAGCTGAGGTACCCCTCAAACTCATTCTTTGTAACGTATCAACAACATATCCAGTCCTACTTCCACTTGCATTTACTGCTGTGTCGGGTTCCATGCAGTCTTTAATTCCTAGAAATTCAGGTACATTTGGACAGCACGAATTAGGAAACTAATTAGTGACGTTATTACCTGCTGAGAGGAGACAATCAAACAGCTCCTGCTGCAAATACCAAACTTCTGGCACAGGGAGGAGGCAGGCTGGCACTGGGCAGGGATGCAGGATCTTTCAAGTCACCTCAAGCTTAGAGTGATGAAAATCCATGTTAAGATTTGGGGTAATTACTTCTAGATTGATCCATTGTTGGAGCCTGTTGAACTTATCCAAGACCTGCAGGAACTAAGGGACTTCCCTGGGTCAGGGAGGAATGGTGAAGCCCAGCAAGGGAAGGCAGATCTCCACACTTCCAACACATTTAACGTGGGACACATTTAACTGCTGACTATATTTATGCACTGACAATATCAGACTGGGTATGTAACAATCTCTAAGGCACTGCCAGGGGAACCAGGCATCTACCCCCAAGCAGAACCAAGCATGACACCCACCTGAACCCCCCCCAGCACTGGGTCCCATAACCCCTGCAGAGGTTACTGGAAGAGCCACTATAACATAACTGCCACACTGCTGCCTAACCCACAAGCCTTCCATAGGTACAGAAAAAGCTAAATCCCTGATTTTCCATAGGACCTAACCTAACAGGGATATTGGCACATCTAGAAATCTTTCTGACTATCTGAGCTTAAATTTGAGTAAGGGGAGATATAAAATGCTGTATTCTCTGTGATCCACTGAAGTCAGAAGATACACTACCACTAGCTTTAATGAGTCTCAGATCTGTCCTAATTTCCCAAATCTCAGTAGCACCTTCCACCCCTTAGTGCTTTTCAAGCATTCCCAGATTTCTGTTAACTACTTTAAGGGGAGGAACATCCAACCCACAGAGGCCATGGCAGGATGAGTGTGTTCAAAGCCAGCCAGAAAGCAGCAGCTCCACTGTAGGGTGAGCAGCAGCAGTGTTTGCAGCAATAACAAAAGGTGTTTTCAGAAGGAAACCCACATCCCTGGATAGCTCACCTCCCAGAACAAGTGACTCAGCCTTTTCAAGGCACTTAACTTAAGCACTGAACTGTCTCTGCTCTTACGAATGCATTATTTCTAGCTTAGCTGGAAGGATCTAGGAAACATGCTTCAAATCCTGCCACAGTGCCTGAGGGGACATCAAGCACTCAAGAAAACGAATTGGTGGCCAGTAGCCACCACATATTCCTCCCTAGCATGTCAGACCAGCACTGCCTCCACTGCACCACTCTCACTAGCTTTCTCCTCTTCTTTGGTTACCTGCCATCACTAGCAAGGAATTAACATGTTGCTCCAAGAAGCACAAGGTACAAGGCCTCCTTAGGTTTTAGAGCCTCATTCTTTCCCCAACAAGCTCATGCCGTGGCACACTTATGCTGATGTGACAGTCTTGCTCATAAGACATGCTGGTGGCACAGTGTGTGTCAGAGATGAAGATGGAGATGCAGACAGAGCTGCGGTTTAATGGACTGACTGGCTCAGCCGGCAAAACACAGATAACTGGAGGGCACAGTTGGATCCACTGTGGGATGGAGAAAGAGGACTCTATGGGTCAGGCAGGAGACGGCTCAGGGAGGAATGAATGGCCATAGAGGTCTTGAGTGGCTCATGGGACCATAGGAGCTGACCAGAGAGCCTCTCCAGCTCACTTGCACCTTGGAAACACTCTGTGTTGCCATAACCATGGACTCTCATGCCCATAATCTTGTTCAGAGGTGTCTTTATCGGTGTTAAGACACATCTTGCTGGGGGACAGCAGGCGTAGAAGCATGGCTCCTGTTTCGTCACACACTGCAGCACCCCAAACTTCAGACTCAGGTAGAGGCTGAGCTGAGAAGAGGGATGCAAGTTCACACACAAGAGGTGTCATCAGCATCTTGTTCACTATAGGGAAAGGAAGTGCCTGAATTTTACTTTTCCTAGGTCTTTTCATGAGGAAACTAAAATGCTGTTGGTTTTGCTTTGAATATTTTGCTCATAGAACACAGCTGCAGAGGTGCCCCCCAGGCACCACGGTGCAAAGGCATCATTTTAGTTGCCATTTTCATGCTGATGATGTGCTGATTTGTGTCAAGATCCCAGATGACCCTGAAAAAGCAATTTCCTGTTTGATGAGGTGCCGGAGTGACACCAAGTCTGGGACATCCGAGACCCTCCTGAAGCTCTGATTTACATTTCACTCCTGGCTGTTCCTCTCCACAGCTGTGTTACAGAGCCAGACGTTTGGATTTGCAGCCTCAGGCTCGCCTGTGATCCAGAACCTTCTGCAGTTACTGACTGGGTGGAACCAGACACCCATGAGAAATCGATTTTTCTTTTTTGACATCTCCAAAACACAAAGAGGCCACCTCAAAGGAAGAGGAGGTTATAATTAGGGCCATTTGCCCATCTGGTTTGGAGCAGGGCAATTCTTTCCTCATAGTCCCCCTGCCCAGACTGTTGTTTGTGCATTGTTACAACACCAGCACAATTCTGCAGCTGAATTCTGTTCCCGAGGGGAACCAGAGCACATTACATCAGCACAGACATCTATGCAATGCTCCTAATCAAGTTTCAGATGGATTTTCCTCGTCAAGGTTATCTGTGACGGTACCTCCAGGCACATTAGAAAACTGATGTTTACAACAGTTTGCTCCAACAGGCTTTCTACAGCATCCTGCAACACACAGCAATCATTTCAGGAAGGCTGAGCTACTAAGGACCAGAACCTCAAAACAAATATGTATTTACCAATGGCTAATAACAGTGTTACTTGCGTAACGGAAGCTGGCTAGATGTATGATGAGAAGAGCCACAAAATCCCTTCTAAAGCCTAACTGGCTTTGCATCAGTTTCGACAGCCATGAGAAAACCTCTCCTGTGCAAAAACATTTGGGAAGATTTCCCATGGAGAGGCCCAGCCCAGAAGCCCCACCTCTGGGCAGCTCCTCAGCAAAATACACCCCACAGCATCCCAGTCTTACACAGAAAGGGCAAGGAGTGAACAGCACAGAGAGGAAGGGATTGAGGTGACTGGGTCAACAGCTGGAAGCAGAAGAGACAGATAAGAATGAAGAGAAAATAACCTAGAAGCATTTCTTATGCTGGAGCACTGGAAAATGAAAGGGGGGAAAATAACACAAACAGATCTGGGGAATAAAAAACACACAGAGAAGGAAAGATGGCAGAATATCATAAACCAAAGCACGACAACAAACCACAGGTTAGGAGCTAAAAATGTCATAATGATGGACAAGTGTCTATCACAACATCCCATCACAGTTCCCTCAACTCCAGTGACCTGCAGGGTGGTGGCATCCCACCTCCAGCCAGGCTTTGCTCAGGACATCTCTCCAGCCTGACACAGGCAAACTGCCAGGTTGATTTTAACATCCTGTTAATGAGTGAGCATAGCCCTAAGTAACCAATCCACATTCACTGTCAGTGATTATGCATTATTCTTTTAATTAAGCAGCCACTGAGCTTTGGGGCATGACAAAAAAAAGTAAAAAATAAAAAAAAAGGAAAAAGTAAGAAAAGGAAACATCCCTGACACCATTCACTTTCATGTTTCATTCCCCATATTTAACTGTCACGAACATGCACCCCCATTGCACTCTGGCACACACAGCCTTGAGTCAACTGTTGTGCCAACTCTCTGAACCAAATCTCTGCACGACCAGTGCTTTATGCCTGTATGAGAGACAAGTGCAGGCACTATTTTCAATAATACGCCATGTTACCAAAACACAGGGCATCATCCACGTTCCCCAAGGAGGGCTGCAATGGATAAGCCAAGGAGCAAGGGTGCTAAGCACAAACCCGGTACATGCACAGCTGGAGGCCTCCAAGCCCATGCCATAACCACCTGGCTGCATGGCAGAACTAACGTAGCATCCAAGAGGAATGCGCCAAAATGAGTCATTACCTGAAATTCAAACTCACTTCCCCCTTTTGCTTCCCAAACGCAGCATGGTGAGAACAGCGCAGTACTTGTAAGTTTATCCTGAGAAGAGAATCTACTATTGCAGAGAGCTGCCATAGCAAAGCCACTCAATTTGTGGAGCAAACACCACACTTTGAATGTAAAAAGCAAAGAGCTCATTCTAGTGCACTCATAGAACAAAGTCAAAAAAGCAAGTCCAACACAAAATCCCTCTACTACAAAAATGGCTTAATTTGAGAGGAGAAGGAATTTTTACACTATTTTGTCTCCATAACCAGGCAATTGCTTTTTCTCTTCTGGAATGATCTCCAAGCTCTCATTACTGCTGGTATACAGCATTTATTCCTGCCTACTCAAATCTGCCGAAAGAGAAATGAATCATATGTCAATAAAACTTGGGGTCCTAAACACGTGTTTCAGAATCAATCTGAATGGTGAAATACACGAATATGAGCCCAGCTACAGCAAGGCCTGCCAAATTCATTCATGGTAATTAAGCAAAGCAACACACGTTTAAGGGGATATTTAAGGAGAGCAGAGTGTTCCTATGGGGACTGGACTCAAGAGCTACTCCAAGAGCTGCTCCTACTGTGCTTTAGAAACATACTAATTACCCTGCAAGAAAAAGCCTCCCAGAACTACCAAGGATAAAGGATTTGGCAATACCTGCACTGACATTTTCCACAAGGAATAAGTCCTTCTGCATAATTGCTGGCTCTGATGATATACTGGACAGCAGCTCGCCTGTGCCTCCACTTTGGATTGAATCCCCCATGTGCTCAACGAGTGATCGAAACTAAAAAGCACTTACGTACAGGTGCAATCTTTTGCCTGAAGCTTACATCAAGTGGTTTATTGCACTGATTCCCAAGGCTGAGAGGACAGCATGATGCTCACCCATACTGGGTTCTCTGACAACCCCTTTACGCACTGGATGCTGCTCTAAGATCTCCCTGGAGCCTTCTTTTATTCAAGCTGAACAACCTTAACTCTCTCAGCCTTTCTTCTTCGTAGGAGAGGTCGTTCAGCCCTCTAAGCATCTTCCTCCGATTCACCTTATCCTGGTCCAGCTCTCAGCGGAGTCAATGGAGTTGCTGGCTGCAGAAGCTGGACCCTGCCTTGGACTGGGAGAAATCCACCCAGAGCTGTCAACACCACAGCACTCAAAGATTGCTGGCTTCCCTCATCATTTTTAGCAGGACTCACTTGTGCTGGCACAGTCCTGTGCTGAGGCTGTGTCCCAGCTCTGGGTTTGATAGGGCTCAGTGTGATGGTGGGACAAGGACTCAGCACCTGACTTTATCAGCACACACTATGGCAATGGCTTCCAGCTGGATATAGCAAGTGCAAACAGATGTTCATCCTAGGTGATAACATTTAGGACACTTCCTCTACTCACCCGCAAACCTTGCCTCATCCCCACACCCACCTGTATAAAGAGAAAACCTTCTCCATAGCTCCTGCCATCTGGATTCACTTTCCTCCATATCTCCAGCTCGTGATGTTTCCGTCTATATATGCCAGTAAAAAAACCCACATATTTTATGTCTTTCATCTTTACATACCACGTCTGTGGCTCTCTATTTTTCTCTCCCTTCTGTTACTGGTTTTCCAAGCACCTGCTTCAGGACTGTCTCCAACACGATCCTTATCACTGAGGGGGTGCTGCTGCCAGCTGCTGCTCCGTGTCAGAGCCCGGGGCAGCCAACCCAGCCTGGCAAATTTTCATCAACTAATGATCAGAGCTGCAGCCCATTGGCTTCACGGGGCTCTCCAGAGTCTGAGGACACCTTCTGCAAAACAAAATGCTATTGCACAGAGACTTTTTTTGTCCCTGTCTACCATGAGCTCAGAGCACAAAGCACACTTCAATAGACTCCGGTTCAATCCAGCAGGAAACTAATAAAGGTTGTCTGTCCCTCAAATCATCAAGCAAAAAGAAGTATAAAAATATTGTCAGCATGTCAGGCAGAATCTTCCAACCAGCAATCAAAAACACCTCACAAATTTCTAGCCCAAGCATCACTGTTATTGAAAGACATTCAAAAGCAGGTTTGTTCAAAGGTCTAAGCTTTATTGTTTTACTTCTTCCAGGCTTTATTTTAACCCTCTGATCAATTAATTTAACTTTAGCCAACTAAGATAAAATATGTCTTATTCATTGAACTTTAAAAATCTTATCATTGAGGAAACATGAGAAGACACCAAACATCCTTTCTGGATGTCCTAGTAAAAGTATTGCTGTTCCCTTTGCAGTTGCAGTCTGACAGCCGAGGTAAAACAACAAGGAAGTATGAAAAGACCAAAACAAGGTACCGTACTAACCAAGGTGCAGAGGACCTTTCTGCTTAAATTAAGCTTTTTCCATACAATAGCAAGCAGATAAATGCAAAAGTTGTGTAACGTTAGGCCTGCCCATCCAAATTGAGTTTTATCTTTTTCTCCTTCCTTTTATAAATATCAAAAATGCCGATTTCTGCATAAATTTATCTCGAATCCCGGTGAAGCAGACAGCACTGCTGAAAACAGCAGCAGCTTTCAATGAAACTTTGGAGAGGGAGAGAGGAAAGGCTGGCTCTGAGCTTGGCACACAAAGGCAGAGATGATCTTGTCTAATCAGGATCTGTATTAGCTGTGGAATGAATCCATGTCACTAACAGAGAGATACATAACACAGAGAAGTACCTATCATGCAAAAGCAGGGACAGCAGGGCAGAGCAAGGCTGAATGGTGTGAATCACGGGAGGATAATGGGATGCACGAGGAAAGCTCTGTGCTCAGATACACAACACAGAGCCCATGATGAACTGCTAACACCGAAAAAAGATATATATATATATAAATATAAATATAAATATATATATATATAAATTGTTGCAGGCATTTTTAAGTAAACATTTGGGGAAAGGGTTGGGCAGCAAAGGCAGCCTAGGAATAGCTGTCCTTGTTCATTCCTTTATGAACAGCTTCGTAACACAGCCATGCCCTCGCCCCCCATTGCCACTCTACTGAGCAAAGCAGATCCAATGACACAAAGACATGTCCTACATAAAGCTATGCTCAGGGACTCCAGGATTTTGACTTCTGCACAGCATTCAAAACTTATCCTTTTTGCCTGAATATTGTTCAGTCTAATCCCATAATGCTGCTGATTCTGTTACAGTGAATTTAGTTAGCTCTTTTGCAGTTATCAGGGGTCTTGATCTTCTTCCCCCTTGTACCATGCAGAAAGTCTGAGCAAGAGGTAAGAGCATTCCCAGCCCCTCTGCACACAGAGAGGAGGCAAAGCAGAGTCAAAGACCCATTTGGCTTCACGTATAAACACTGTTCGGTGGATTTTACTTGTACAAGTGTCTCATCACAAGTTCCCACTCGAAATCAGACTCTCAGACCCACACTGTACATCAGCAGTGAAGTCAATAATTTACTGTTCATCTTGTCTAGCATCTCTGGCTATGCCATCATTCTGTGAGCACATAAAAATCAAATGTGAACCATCCAAGTTCACAGAGGGTTTTGACTCAGCAAAGGCTCTAAAACATAGAGATTGCCATCCCAGAGCTGGCAAGGAATAAGAAAAGACAACCCTCTTATACCAATTATGAGATACTGCTCATGCTATGCTCTTAGCGTGGCTTTCTATGGAGTCCTGTGCCTCTAGCTACATGAGTGGTATTGCTAGTAGCAAATCTGGCAGCTAACTGCCATTCCTGGCTGCAAAGCTCAGACCTTCTGATTGAACAACTCTTTTCCTGGCTGGGAAGGAGGTGGCACTGATCAGGGCCCTTTCCTGGGAGCAGATACAGAAGAACACAGACACTCTGCATCTTTTCTTCCCATCCCATCAAAGGGTTGAATCTAGTCCAAGACACACACTCAAACTTTCATGCATGCAATGTGACACGTATATTAGACAAAATCCACTGCAAGTTTTCTTCCTTCAGGGACATGATGACAAGAAATCTACCACTACTTTGCAATCTTTTGCCTATGCATTATGCCAAAAATCTATGGAGATTCGGATTTTACTGAATCAAATCATTAGCAAATTGGCATATCTGCAAAGCACAGTCACGCTAACCATCACAGCAGTGACCCAGATGGGATAGTGTCACTGCGGTGTCCGGGAATGGATGCAGGTCACTGCAGTGACAAGGAAGATTGTCTAAAAGGTGCACACATCCAAAGCAGTCTTGAATTGTTGTCATTAAAGCTGACATAGGATCATGCCACCTCCTCTGAATATGAAAGCCATCTCCTCTACCTCACAGTTTTAGTTATAAGACCAGTTATAGGCCCACACTATTTCAACCCAGCAGATGCTATATTAACAAGATGGCAATGACTAATTGGAAAGCACGTTACTTGCCAACAAGCAGAGGAACTGCATCAAAAAACAGCAAGAGAATTTGTGTCAATAAGCTAATAAATTGTGTTACCTGAGAACTAGGCACAAGGGCTTTCCACCAGTGTCCGCCTTTCACAAGGTCTACATCACTCAAGGGCATTGACACTTTGCCAATAACACAGTGGCGTGAGAATTTGTCAAAATCCACTACGGTTAAAAGCAGAGTTCTTCTCTGGGCTTCTAAAAAGGGGATTTCAAATGTGTACCTCTCTTCAAACACCGGGTTCTGCGTTTTGCGCTTCACTCCAGTCTGCTTGGAGTTCTTCTGATCAGGAAGAAGGCAGATCTTCACGTAGGGGTTGGAGTGAGCCATGTCTTGCCTTGAACCGTCATAAGAAATTGGAGGAGGCAGATCTTTAGCCTCAATGACTCGCACTATTAGGTAGTTATGCAACAGATCGTACTGTGTGCTAAAATGCAGCATGCCCAGCTGGTACTTCGATAAGATCTCCTCATCTGTCAGGGAGTCCATATCATCGCTATTTGAGTCAAGAGAGTACAGTCTTGGTTCAAATTTCCTAAAATAGTCATCTGGGGTGTAGGTTTTCCGCAGGATTGTTGGCTGAACTATTTCTTTCTTAGCTCCTATTATTCCGAACTCAATAGGTTTAATGTCAATTAACGGAGAACTTGGCCTCCTCGACTCTAAACCTAATGGAGAGAAACGCAAAAATGCAATTGTTAGAAACTCAACTGAAGCCATTAAAGGTGCAAGTCAACTTGTGCTTCTTTCAATATAGCTATTGTCTCTGTGCAACACCTCGCACAGCAGGCCTCTCAGTGGGACTTTTCACCACGATTAGTAGGACCCTTAATTATACTGAAGTCCAAGCCCACCTACACTTTTCCTTCCTTGTCCATTTTCACATGCAATTACCATGCATATGCTTTAGCAAGGAAAAGAGAGCTAGCTATGTTCCTGCAGAACAGAATGAGATTTTAATCAATGTACCTTCAACTTGAATTGATTCCCTGCCTAAAAGATGAAAGAACAAACACTACAGTTTGATTTTCTTCCCCACAAGAATTACATTAATGTTGGAAGGACGACCTTACTTGAAATCCGCCTCGTGAGGCTGTAAGTGGACCGTGATGCATCTGAAGACGACCGCCTTCTGTCAGGGGAAACATCCTGAAGAGTGGGAGGCAGCTCACTGATTGTATTATCAGAGTCTCCATCTTTGTCCTCATTTTGGCTGCTTATCCTGTTATAAGAAGAGACCTTTGCGTGATTCAACTCAGTAAAAAGGGTATACAGAATAAAAATGCATCTTGGTATTGTGTCTAATCTCAGGTGCACATCCCTGGATGCTGTGGGATATCTTCTGATCTATCTGGCAAGCAAAAGGCTGAGCAACTGACTTCAGACCTATGTGAAAAACAGACTCTATCTTTCTGCCCTGGCTTTCAAACAGAGTTGTATCAGTGTTAGAGCACAACACAGGCCACATGGGCAGATCTTGATCAAAAGTATTATCTTTGTCTTTAGGAAAAAAAGAAAGAAAAAAACACAAATCACAAAACCCAAAAAGTAACTTATTGCTGTAAACTCACAGGTACACTTTGGAAGCACAGATTTCACTAGGAATGAACCAGCATGGGAAACCACCATGCTCAGACATCTCAAATCTAAAACATACCTCTCTCAGTAAAATACTGCTTTGCAGGTATGCCACTAAGGTTTCAAAACTCAATTCTATAAATACATTCCTTAAGAGCTATCTATTGACATGAGGAGGGGGTTGTTTAAGTAACTGGCTGCTTTTTATTCACTTCTATAAACAGGTGATTCTCACCAGATAGTAACTTTACTGCCCTGGGACCTCGGGAGGAGCAGGGAAGTTGGAAGGATCTAAATAACAAAGTGAGTTTTGATGAGAGTTGTAACATCTTTGAGAAGACTCTACAGAAGACTGGCATCATAAAGAAATCCATGTGTAATTCCTAATTCAGTTTATTTATATAGATATATATAAAATTATACATATATATCAATACAAAGTATAAAGAAAAAATTTATGTGAAAGTAACATCTATTATATATCTTATAACAACATTCTGGTTAAAACCCTCAGTGTGTCACAGCCACAGTGGCTCACAAAAGCAGTCAGGACCTCCCAGCCTTGACCGCAAGAAGAGCAAGAGCAACCAGTAACAACTACAAGGGGTAAAGTCTCCAACTGTATGCTCAGAAGGGAGCAGCTGCCAATGGAGATGAACTCACTCAGCGGTACATGACGTGTAGTGCATCGTGCAAAATAAGCTTTGGCTAATCCATGAGACAGAGCACTCAAAAGAAAATAGCAGCAGATCACAAGGAAAGCACCAGCATGAAATGAGCAAAACAAAGGGGAATACTGTGTGAGTTTTGCTCCTGATTCACCCTTTCTACAAGCATGGCACAGTTGGGTATAAATGAAATATATTGAATCATTTGCTTTAGTAACCAATGACTGGAGCAGAGTAATAAATATATTCTGCAAAAAGCAGTAAAACTGCAGAAAAGTCATATCCATCCCATCTCCCCACCCCTCATCTAAAACAGATTTGATCTGGAAATTCTTCTCCAGACCCACAAAGGTCACAGCAGAATCCATGCCAATCTCACTAATTCAGTCACACAACTTACTCACGTTAAAGTCTGTTAATAATGAAAACCAAACCCTATGCCAAGAGGGGCACGCAATATTTGTACAACTTTGCAGCCCATTAAATGCAGTCCAAATCATGTGGTTTGACATATAATCAGTGTGTAGAACACAAATAGCTTTTTCATGCCTAAGTGCAGGTGTACACAATCATAGGTAGCATTTAGCTATACTTGTGTTTGAGAAGAAAATGCACAAAACAAGGAGAAGGCAGGGTGAAAAAGAAATCAGGAAGAAAAGCATTAGGGATGTTCTACAATGGGTAAACGTAATAGTGAGTTAATAACATACAGATGACCTTCAGTAAGGAAATTGCTACTGAACCACAATAATTTTCCTCAAATAAACTTTGGCTCTGGTTAAAGCAGTTCTGTTTCTGTTTAATCCAACCCTCTGGGAAGAGGATCTGTATCACAATTGCCATTCAGTCTCACAGAGTGTGCATCATTTATCCATTTATCTTTGGGGTTTCTGTAGAATACTCCATAATGGGTAGCTCCAACATACACGCTTGTTCCCAGCCCATTGCTGCAAGGACCAGGATGCAAATGCTCCTCAGGAAATAACAAGAAGGGTACTACACATTCAGGTCAACATAATTAGACTCACTTTTGTAAGAAATTTTTTTTTCCCCAAGTTATTACTGTAAAAATATCAGGAAGTGATCAAATTCAACAGTCTCCCAAGAGGAAGGGCTTAAATATGCAGCTTTAAAATCCCATCCTGAGTTTCCAGGACAGCAAGGTGTGTCAGAGCTGCCAAAGGAAAAGCCTATAGGCAAAATATAAATGATGGATTATTAAGCATGGGGTTCAGATGTTTGCTTGTAAGCCAATGACAACCACAGAAGCAGTTTCCCTCTGGGAATTAGGTGGGGAGCTAAGAAAGGAGCAAATTGCGTTCTGCGTTATGCCAGTGTCCTGGGCCTGTGAAGAAGTGGCAAGATGGAAAGATCTCAGCTAAAAACGTAGGTCTATTTTTGAAACACTTTCAGACCATGAGTATGGAATACAGTAAATTGATTTGTTCATATTTCTAATGCATGCATCTAAATGCAGAATATGGTGGTGTCAAATCCATCTTCCATTTTAGGAATCCAAAAGCCCCATTTTAAAAAATAAAAGAAAAAGAAAGGATGAGGGGTCAACTGACATACACAGATTTATGAGCACTTAAAAACATACTCATTAAACACCTAATTCCTAGACCAACTCCAAACTCTTATTCTGTTCACACATCTAACTCCAGGCAATATCCTACCTCCAAATACACATACAGAGATTTAAGAGTTTAAAATCAGCACAGTGAAAATAGAAATCTTGGGCTCCTGAATTCTGAGCCAGCAGAGGCCGCATGGGATCATTTCCACCTTAAACCTGCACACACAAAAAGCATGGCACTCCTATCAATCAGCAAATAAAAGACATCATTTCTGTCTCCTGCCTTCTACTCTCTTTTCCTCTTCATCTTCCAGACTGCCTTTCCTCTACAGGCTCATTTTTCCTCCTCTCCTCTCAATCACATTCCCTCAGCTCCTTCCCTCTCTATCTCCTCTGCTCTCTGCCTTTCTCACTTGACTAATTTCTGGGTTCCCTCACCATTTTCTAGCAAAGTCACCCTCGAAGATCAAAGCATCACCACCTTCCCTGGCACCACCCTGGGTCCACCTCAGCTCAAGACAAGAAGCCAAAAGCCTCTTCAGGCAAGCAAAGCCTGATCTCCAGCTTCTATATCAACATATGTTAACAGACATACATAGAGATCACAGGATTTGTAACAGTGCCGGAGGAGATGGTGACTTCAGTGATCGTAAGTTATGGCATCATCCATGCCTCCTCGCAAAGCTACTTGTCTCGTGTGTCCTCTTCTTTGGTTCCTGCTGCCCCTCTCATGTATTACCTTTGGGAACTCAACTACTCTCAGCACTAGAGTAGAACAGGGAGATCCTAATGGCACCAAATCACCTGAGGCTGGAAGGAAAGATGAACACATGACCTAAGCTGGGGTCCCAGGGACCCTACCTGGGGCTGTTAGCATGAGTAGATGCAACATAAATTGCACCATGGCCAAAGAACTAGGCTTGGGTTTTCTTTCTTTTCAGAGCATCTTGTCTTCTGCTTGTGGCCATTCCAGTAAGTTAATTGTAGAGGCTTTCAGATGGAGCAAGACTGGCGGAAAACAATACAGGCTGGAGAGAGTATTTATGAGTCCAAAGGTCTCCATGTTATCTGCCTGTGGCAAAGTTCAGCTCATCTGCAAAGTCGCCATACATCCTTGTTTTGAGACCAAAAGGAGAACTGAGCTTCAATGCTTAAAATGCCCCTTTAGCCAGACAGAATCCAGCAGTCAAAATCAACATCACAGGACAATCACCGCACACCCTCAGACACATAAAATGTCCCTTCTGCTTCTCAGCACACCAGAGAAACCCTAAAACAACCTCTCACAACAAGCCTAGCTACTTCTTCCCAAGTATGTAATTGTTCCTGCAGCAATCTTTCTACATCCAATACTGCAGCCTCATCACTCTGTTCTGTGCACAGTGCTTTCCTATTTAGCATTGATTTTGCTTCCATTTTCCATTAACTGCAGGTGAATCCATTTCTGGGCATATATCAGACTCTTAAATATGTTACTCCACATTTAAAAACCACTTTAACACATCTTGAACATCTCTATTTTTATTGCTTAGTACTAATTACCATCCTGTTCTACCTGGATTCAGAAGAGCATATAGACAAGATTCAAACATGAGACGAATTATATTATGCAGCACCAAGATATGGACCTTCCAGACCTGATAGAGAATAACCGCAGTTACTCACAGGAGCAGATAAAAGTCAACCAAGTGTCTCAGTGCCTAGGTATGAACTTCTGAGCATCAAATGATGCAGTGAACAGACATCTCCTGTGCCACAGCTTCTGGACTCACTGAAGCTGTGTCCATCAAACAATCTGCTCTCACAGAAGACAGCCCAGCTCAGCTGACAAAGCAGTCATTAAAAGACAAGAGACCTCTGCTCCCTTCTTGGTTTCACTAATGTCTCCAAAGGGTCACCTTTGTGCTGCAGATTCTCAAATGACAGGGATTAAAACAAGCAGGACTTCACTGACTTTCTTAGTAATAGATTTGCAAATACACTAATCAAAGCTCCAGATGAAACCTGATGCTGCCACTGTTGTTCTTTAATGGTTCAAGAGGAAATCTTGAAGAGTACTGAGATGACACAGGAGATCAAGTCTTGCTAAATGAAATTTTAAATTCATTTCCTTTTTAGAGTATGTACAAGGTACACCTTTCATCTGCCTATGTAATAATCATCTTCATGCTAGGGTAAGAAAACATTTCAAACCAACCTCATCAGCTTCTAAGCTAAGTTGAAGCGCTCCAAAGGGCAGGTCCATTTGAAAAGGAAGGAAGTCTGAAGATGAAAAGCATCTTCAGAAAAGGGTGCACAGCTAAACCAGTTGTCAGCTTGCTTGCTAAATAACTTCCATCTCACCCATCTATCCTTACTATTTGAGCTAATAGGGCTGCCCTTTTCCACCTCGCCATTGAGTAGCCTATATTCCCAGCCTCAGCAAAAGGTTCCTCCTTTTTAAGTAGCATCCTCTGAATGTCCTGTCATCATTTCACATTAATACTTTCATCACAGCCAAGCAGCCCTACTCCTCAGTTAGAGCTAGGAAATTGTTCATCTAAACTTACAGCCAGGCTGGAGTTTGAGCAGGAAAAGGTCCCAGGATTTCAACTTCATCTTCATTTGTTTGACAACAGCTACAGTCGAAACACTTCTGACAACAATTTCTACAAGTCCACCGGCACAGCAAGAGATCCGAGATTCTAGCGAGCAGACCCTGAAGCCATTGGAAACCAAAGTACAAGATTACAACCCATCAATAGCTATTGGGAAATAACATTCAGCTGTATTTATGTTTGTGTTTCTGCAACAGAACATTAAGAACTATATTTATTCCATCTATACCAACAGATAAGTGCTATGCAGTTACCAGCCCAACTTCACTGATGCCACAAGGCAAAAAAATAAGCATTCACCGCAGGTATTTTCCCCTCTAGTAGCAATATATTATTATGTAGGTTGGCAAGAGGGTGATTTACAAACCACTATGGCACAGCAATATGCTAGAGTGGAAACATGCTTATTCTTTCACACACATCAACAAACTAATAGATCAGCAAATGTACAGCAGAAGGAATTTAAAGGAGAAGGTAAGTGAAAGCTCCAATTTAATCCAACAAGGGTCTATTAACACAGCAATGTGAACACATACCATCCCTGTAGATCCGTCAGTACGTAGTATTTGTATGATCCATACACATACAGCATTACAGCCCAACAAGCTTGCCACTAAAATGGATTAGCAAAGGCACAATGTCCACATGCCTTCCTCTGCTATTATGATTAATTTCATGAAGAACCTTCAATGATTTTTTGTAAAGAAGCTACTTGACCCAGAAAAGTATTTTATTCCTTAGGTTTCCATGGTGGTACTGACAGCATCATCTGTAGCAGCGCTCCTTGACGACATTACAATCACAGGGTTCACCCCATTGGAGGGCAGCAGGCTGCTGCCCCACTT
>JBCJKH010054475.1:60467-71896 GCA_039877255.1 Loriculus beryllinus
ATTTGCTGGGATGAGAAATGCATCCTGCAGTCTTCTATTATGTCAATTAAGGTTGTGTTGTTAGGGAAAAACTATTTGCATGAAGCTAATCAGAACAGTCTAATGAGTAAGTGAACACTGATTGGAGGAAAGTGCATGTTTCTTGAAGGTACTGTAGGAGAGGCATTTTTGCAATGTATTCGTGCTTAGTATTGATACCTTGGCAAACAGAAGGACTAGACAAATACGTACTAAAAGTTTTCAAATGAACACCTACATGTCTTCTTTTCATATTTTGTCAGGAGGTAGCAATAATAAGTTTGTTATGAATAAGAAGCATTAGATAATAGATTATTGCCACACAGGACAAAGACATACTACACACCAGGAAAACCAAACCAACAACAACAAGAAAAAACAACGAACCAAACAAAAACCCACAAACCCCCCCAAAAAACCCAAACCAAACCAAACCACAACAAAACAGCAAAAAACAAACAAACAAAAAAAGCAAAACCAAATAATAAAAGGCAACTTAAAGGAAAAAAACCCATGCAATTTGCTTCTGTTCTGGATTACTGATTGCACGTGAGCACAGAAAAAAACTAAAATGTGAAACTGATTTAAAGAAAAATCGTTTCAGGATGAAGTTCCCATTCTGTACATTCTAACTCAAAATGATTTTTTTTTTTTTTTCTGTGACAGTTACAAACTCCCGAAACTAGTGATTTATAGTATAAAGGCTTCCCTGTAGCAGTAGGCTCAGCATAGCTATAATTAAACCTTCCTCACATTGATTTACAGCCAGTCTTACTCCCTGGGGGGAGAGAGCTTACTCATCGGTGAAGATGACAGACCAGAGGAAGGTTTCAAGTTGGGAAACAGATGATTTCTAAACCTGATGTAGCAAAGACTAAAAGTATGATGTAGGGAATAAGGGGTGGCGAAGGAGGAGTCTGGGGACTAAGAACTCATTTTTAGCCGACCGCGAAGTTCTGGGTGAACTGAGGCGTGTGAAACTTTGCCACCTGCCGTGGCTTTGCACGGCGAGTGCCCTGGCAGGGAATCACGTCCGGCAAGCGGCCAAACGCCGCGCCCGTGCCGCAGGCTCCCGCGGCTACAGGACGGCAGTGGCGCGTCCGGGGAGCAAGCGGACCGGGGCCGTGGCAGGAACACGGGATAGCGCAGAGCCCCTCAGCTGGCCGGAACCGCGGCAGGGAGAACCTTTCGGTGCTCACTTCTCATCCTGGTCCTCCCTGGTCTGTGCCTTCCCCCGTCTCCAGCACACCCCTGCTCTCTCCGCTCACCAGCTGCTGCCCACCACAGCCTCCGCGCTCCCCCGCGATGGCTCCAGGCCGGCTTTATATAGCTTCGAGCGGGTGCCGGCCCCTCTCCCCGGCCCCCGCCCCTGTCCCCGCCTCCCCTCCCGAGTGGCCTCAAGGACCCGGCGGCGCGCCGGCCGCAGCCGCTCCCACAGCCGGCCGAGGGGCGGTGCGGAAGGAGCTGTCCAACTTTTCAGCACAGTTTCTCCGCCGCTGCTCAGAGAAAGGCAGCGGCTGCCGCCCGGCCCGCCCCTGCCCGCGGAGCGTCCGCGGGGCTGCAACAGGTCCGCTGCAGCGCGGGCGAACACTGACCTCCAGAGGGCCCGGCGCGGAAATTCAGGGCTGGAAACCCCTCCTGGCCCCCGGGGGGACGCGGGAGGTGCCGATGGAAGCGGAGGCTCGTACGTGTGGAGCGGTGGCCTTGTCTGATAGAGCAGTTTCTATAGCGGTGTTTTCCTCTAAAGAGTTTGTCTGTGAGAAGATGCCATGAACACACCTGAGCTGCACAAGGATGGAGTCGTTTTATGAGGTTGAATGAACAAAGTTAAAACATGTATATACTGGTGTTCTCCCAGGCAAAGATGAGAAGCTGGAGTGAGGAGTGAGCTTGTAGCCCACAGACCACGAAGAGCATCACATTGCTTGGGTTGGTCCTAGGCAAAGTGAGGGTGGGAGAGGATGTGGTCCGGCAATGGGTAAATCCCACCACGTGAGTGATTGGACCTGGAGAACTCACGTGGGAGGAAAGCACTCTTTTGAGGTCAAACTCCAGGAAAGGGAAAACACAGGAAAGGTGGAGATTTAGGGCTGCCCCCCTCGAGCACCACATTGGTACCATACAGAGTAGAGGCTTCCCAACTGCTGCTGGGAGCAAAGGCTTCTGCCATCAGCTTCAGAGGAAACCCAGGCTACACTGCTGGCACCTTCCTGACATGTGGATTTACACTAAACCCTGGATAGAGGCAAAAGGCAGCAGCTTGCCGCTCAGCCTAACTGGATGGTCAGCAGTTGCATGCTACAGGCACATCCCCGACTCACAACAAGCCTTACACTTCAGTGTGCTGTGGTAAATGGTAAAAACATTTGCTCTGAAGAAGGAGCCATGCACAGCTTCAGATGTTAGCCAGCCTAAAACCATGGATCCATACTGCTTCTAGTGGTAAGGAGGAAGATTCTGGGACAGGACAGCTTTGGGAAGTTTTTGCATTACTGATCTCATTTAATGGCCCATTT
Source organism: Loriculus beryllinus (assembly GCA_039877255.1). Classification (NCBI taxonomy): domain Eukaryota; kingdom Metazoa; phylum Chordata; class Aves; order Psittaciformes; family Psittacidae; genus Loriculus; species Loriculus beryllinus. The sequence goes on from JBCJKH010054475.1 coordinate 63,002, forward strand.
AAGTTCTCATTGAATTCAGTGAAGAACTCCCGTTGACTTCCGTGGGAAGGGCCATACTCTGAATTGAATAAATAAATTCTCTTTTTCCCCAGGGAGAGCAGCTACTGTTTCAGAAGAATAATGACCACAGTGGAGATAAGCAAGGAAAACACCCAAGCCTGTAGTTGTTTCAGACAGTTTTGAGGATATGATTAAACTGTGGTACAAGTTGTTTGTCGATTTTTTGCTTTGCAATTCCTCTTAATTCCCTTCCTTTCCAAGTGCCAGTGTTTAAAATGTCAGCCTTTACTTTGAATATCGTTGCTCTTTTCATCTTGACTCACCACCGCCTTGATGCAGTTTGCAATAAGCGAACACATTTTGGGGGCTTTTTTCCCCCTCATTGCAATGTAGCAGAGAGAGGCTTAAACTTTTCATACAGATTTTTTGACTCCTTGAAGGCAGAATGCTGTGAGTCACAAAGCCGATGGCGTGCCTCACTGTATAAACATTATGTGCATGTTTGTACTTACTCCTTTAAAGTGTTTAGGACAGAGAAAGATAAAATGATGCATCAATTGCCACTGCCTTTTTGGTTTTGGATGACATATATAAGCATTGTGAACCCAAAAAGATCAAAAGAAGTTATAGGAGGAGGTTCACTAATACATATAAAAATGCCCTTTTTTTCCCCCATATGCTTGATTACCTGACTGTAATACAAAGCCATAAGACAAATGTTCTTCCCTTGCACACTCATACATATACATGCATTTAAGTGCCTTTTTCACTGCTGCATGAAGGCTTTTAGATTCCATTCTCCCAGCACATCTATTCACACAGCAAACACAGCTCTAACCCAAAGAATATGATGGATTCAAAACGGCAGACAGGTGGCTATTGTAAAATCTAATTTCAAATCTGCATATGGCTGATGCTCTGATTAAGCTCTGCTTCTAGAGCACTCAGAATAAACAAACCCATTTGACATGATGACAACATAACCTTTGGATGTCCTTTGCTGTGCACACTCTGTGTCCGATAAGATATATTCCATACTTCCCATATGTAATGGCTGCAATGCAGATGGCAAGGCTTGCAAATGCAGAATTTCTACACAGAAAACAAGGAAATTAACATTGCTTTTGCAAAATGTGATTTTATGATAGATTTCTATTCCTGCTGGTATTAATACACATTGGGAATAACATCAGCTACATCCAGAGCATGCACTTGAATCATTACAACCAGCCCAGCAAGGAGCAAAATCTACCTCCAGCACAGCAAATCAGTTCAGCAGCTTCTCAGGCAAACCAGCACAAGGGCTGCTGGTATTCAAGATGCCATGTCTGCGTGTGTCTTCCAAACCCTAGTCAAAGACTTACAGCTGCTTCATGCCTTAAGGGAGAAGAGCATCATTCCAAAAAAGTGGAGAAAGAAAGGAAAGAAAGCTAAAGCCTATTACATAGGATTTTCATTTGAATCTTCCTAAAACAACTGACGGGGCTTTCTGCTGCAAGGGAGAAAATGGGGAGAAAAGTGGCCAGGGCAAGATAAGATGAGATGTCTTACTCTGCTGTCCATATGCCAAATCCTTATCATCACTTGAGCCTGCTGGAATAGCAGGCTACCACTCTGCCTAAAAATAAGCTTCTTATCTCCAGATGTTTTTCTAAATGGCAAACTATTGTAGCTGGTGCTTCCCCACTGCTGTTGGCAGCCCATAAAGGTCCAGCTTCAATCATCACTACAAGATGAGCTTTGCTCCCCCATAGCATCATCCCTCCAACAAAGTTATCTTCAATTCACTCTTCCAGTCATATCTATCAACACATTTATCTCCTTGAGGGTTTCATGGAAACACAGTTTCCCTCTGTGGTTTTCAAGTCTTTTTCTGACTTGGGTTTTTACCCTGAAGAGGCAAGTCCATGAGGCTTTATTCAAGTTCTGGGCAAGTGGGATCAGGACCTGCACCCAGGAGAAGTGAAGGGCTGGAGAGCACTGGCACAGAGATCCTGAACAGTGTAGTTAGGAAACTGGGCAAATACCCCTAGTTGGGAATGCAAGCCAGGCTCTGAGCTACAGATCTATCCCAGCTGTCAAAGCAGAACGTGGCAAGCTCTAGTCACCTGCCTTTACCCGCTGCTGCATCCCAGGATAGACCTGATACACAGTGTGGGTGAAGGAGACGGTTTACCTATGGGGTAGGACAGCTCTGTCTTGCTGGCTCCTCATATTGCAGGCTTTTGGCAGCCAGGATTAGCTTTGAATTTGCTATAGGAACCTGCATTTATTCAAGCTCAAGGACCGACTCAGTGTCAGGGTCTCTGTGTTTGTTATGAGTGCAGAAAACACCTGAAGTGACCTGAGCTGAATTCTACCTCCCACTGATGGCCAAGGTGCAAGCTAAACCCCCCTGGCTGCTGCCCCAGCTCATGTGTTGATTGATCCCTTCTATCTCTTCTCCCAGACTCCCATGTAGCAGCCTGCCCAGATAGCTTTGTTTGAAGTAGGGAAAGGTTATCCCCTTCTCCCAGATCATTCTTGATGTGCTCCAGACGTCAGCAAGAAGCCTCAGCTGCAGTGCCCCTGCCCAAGTTCTAGCTCCCTGAGGCATGTGAGTGTCATAGCAGCAGGTCTCATGCCAGGGATGATGCAGTTTCCAGCAGGAACTGGGATGACATCAGTGTGACAGAAACAGATTCCAGCTACTGACAAAAGGGGAAGGTGCTACAACCCATTTCCAAGACTCATCCAGCCTTTGGTCTCAACTGTCTCTAATTAGCCTGTCAACACGGACATCTGTGAGTGTGCCTGAGCTGAAGCCAACGTACAATTTCCCAGGCTCCTGCATTTTCAGTAGCCAACTGTCTTTAAATATCATTGCATTCCCCTCCTCCTTCTCTGCAGTTTTCTTAAGCTCTTATCCCTCTGGTTTGGCATTACCTACCAAAGGATATCCCTCTCGTCACACCTCCCATCCCCAACTCATGCTGTAGCCAGGAGGAAGCTGCTGGCGCTGTGCACTGGAAAGCCCTCCTCTGCTCCACTTCAGAAACAGCCTCTGCTGATGCTGCATCTTCTGCAGCACATCTGGGTTATTAACTGGCCACCTGGCAGCTCCCTAATTGGCAATACCAGTAAATGCATATTTTTCTCTTTTCTTAAGTCTCCAGATAAAGTGGTTAAATTTGATCTAAAACCCCCGGGTCCTCAGTGCCTCATGTAATTCATAATGGCCTTGCTTATGCCATAAAGATTACCGCTTGCACTCACATGCTTTCTATTTTGTCTTTACCATACATCCTGGCAGGCAACTCAATGACACAGCACAATCTACTAGAGCCATTTCCATAGTAAACAGAGATAAAAACCACAGCCAAAGGTCACGCAGCCTCTGAGGAAGCAGGCACCATGTACTACTGTATCAAGCACTCAAATCCAAGTTCCCGCTCTAAAGAAACCTATCCCAGCAGGAGCCGTCACTGCCCAGTTCAGTCATGCTCCCTTCCAGCATGCTAACCACATCTCAGCACTAGTCATAGAACCATAGAATCAACTGGGTTTGAAAAGAGCTTTAAGATCATCAAGTCCAATCTTTACCCCATGACTATGAAGTCCACCAGTAAACCACACTACTCTAAAGGCCTCATTCTAGATGGTTCTTGAACACTTGCAGGGAATGGTGACTCCACCACTGCCCTGGGCAGCCTGTTCCAAGGCCTCACCACCCTTTCAGGGAAGAAATTTTTCCTAATATCCAATCTAAACCTCTCGTGGTGCAGATAGAGGCCATTACCTCTTCTCCTATCAAGTCCTGTCATAGCAGAGCCCTCAGTGGCTTCACACAGTCACTGCGTGCGAGCCAAGTGTCATCAGCTGCTGGTGTTGAAGGGAAACGGTGACTGCCAGGTCCTGTGTGCAAATATGAATTTGAGGTCATGTTCTTCCAACGACCTGATTTTGCAATAAAGACAGGACCTCTGTGGCCTGTGACTCGCTCGCTCACAGGTCCCCCTGACTCGGTGCAGCGGGAGAGTTCCCTGGAGAAGGAACAGTGCTGCCAGGACTCCTCTGCTTTGGAACTCACTCCTTGCATTGAGGCCAAATCAGCTTGGATACGGTACACTTTGGGTCATGCTAAAAAGCCCAGAGTATTTTCAGACTTCCGAGGAGAGAACATTATATTTATAGAGAAGTTCAGCTTTTCAGTTGCTTTTGTAATTCATTTTGTTTATGACTGGTTTATTCAAACTGTAGTGCTGAGGAGTTAAGCTGCTAGATTTCTTTTCCAGGCTTACATTTCTAACTGTTTGCAGACATAGGACAGAGCTATTTTTGTAATATAAATCATTACAGAGAAAGTATCTCACAGGCCCCACTGAAGCAAATTCCTAAGGAAGTGAGCTCTATTTTTAAAGAAAATTTCTACTTGGTATTTGTTTTAATTTAATGACTGCGAAACATCAGCCTTTCTGCAGCAGAGAAGTGTCCCCGTTTCCAGGAAGACAAATTCAGCAGAATGAGAGCCATTCCTACCAAGAAGAGCTGGATGGGAGCTGCAGACGTGGGTTCCCCAGCCCCAGGGATGCAGTGTGACCTTGGCAAAGGGGGGCTGAGCAAATGGGGGACCCAGGTCTCCACAGTGACACAACTTCAGAGATAAAGACACTCAATATACTTCCACTGCCCACCTTAGAAATGTGAGAGGATATTTCCTATGAAGGTCAGAGTGTGGGATTTTAAAGAACCAAGCAAACTCAGTCTCCCACCCAAGGTCGTCTCTCTGAGACTCAAGGATAAGATCGCAAGATAAATGCTGTGTGGTTTGGTTGAGTTACAAACTCACAGATGACTTTCTTAGAAGATCCCTGGAAGCTGTTTGAGTAACTGTGCTGTGACTTTTCCCATTTGATTCACACTAATTTAACAAGTCACAGTTTAAAATATTCATTTCCTATTCATATGAACATTAAAAACTCTATCAAACCTAGAAAGAGGCCAGGGAGGAACTGGCTTTTACAGTTTTCTCCTTTCCAGCAATGGCCTAAAGACGTGAGTTAACACAGAAACAGATGTGGTCAAGCACACTTCAACTAAATCAGCAAAGCTTTATAACTGAGCCCTGGGGCTGTGCAGCTGTAAAATGTAACAAAAGTTATCACAAAAACATTTAAATATGGCTGGTAAGAGAAAAGCTTTTAATTTATGAATCAAATGAGCAAACCAGAACAATAGAGATCACTTAAAGCTTTTGGAGAAAAATACCAACATCAACAGCAATCAGACCTGCTTCTGAGCTGCAAAGGAATAACTACGGGAATAAGTTTGGGATCATTCAGTTGCAAAGACCAAATCACCATTTACAAAAAAAAAAAAAAAGCCCATGTCAGCTTCAGAATTCAACAGGTTCAAAAGGGCAGGACTATTTCTATTACAAAAGGCTCCATTTCCAGTCATTCCCTCACAGCAGCAGAGACCATTACATCTGGTTTTCCCATCTCACTAAGCAGATGTGCAAAATACTGTATCACATAGTAGAGCTAAATCGGTGAGCTAAGGGGGTGATTTGCATTCTAAAACACTGCAGTGCTGTAGCTGAGAAATAAAGGGAATTACTGAATCTTTCTACCTTGTAGGAACCTTGCTTTTACCCAGCTATTTCTGTTGTTTGATTTTTTTTCCCTCCTGCCCATTCTTATGCATTTACCCTGTGGTGTTTTCACTAGGACACAGTTCTGCTGAAGAGGGAGGCTACAAATCCAGCTAAATGTAATCAATATAAATAAACTGAGTCCTTTCTGAATTAAAATTTCCTTCTCATGAGGAATCTCTTCCCCGGACATTAATGGAACCAAACCAAAATCTCTGCACACAGCAACTAACACTGTGCTCTCTGCATTCAGATTCAGAGCCGCATTTTGAAAGCAAACCTGTCTTCATCACAGATTGAACCAATCTTTCATGCAAAAGTCTGCTCAAATCCAGGTGGTAGAAGTCCTCCTTGCCACTGGGTGCTCCCCTGGGTGTCTGACCAAAGAAACTTGCAGGTTAGACAGTAACACGCTTGGTCCCAGGTTTGCTCCCTGTATTACACAGGTAGCATCACCTTATGTTCCTTCCTAACATTGTGCCCAGTAACTTGTAGCTGATCAGGCAATGCTAACAGGGAAGATGTCTCTGCTCTTGAGCAATGTCCTAGCGCGGGTCCAGCCCTATGTGCTGCCTCATCCCACTGTGCCAATAGCTCAACCCACATCACCTGCCATCATGGGTGACAAACTGCGTGCCCACTGACCTCAGAAGAGCAGTTTATGAGTTAAGGACTGCATTAGCCCTTTCCCTAGGGAGGAAGCTTACTTCTCCTCCTCCCTACAGCATCCCTTTTATGGCATTGAACTGGGGACCTCGTTAGCAACACAAATAATTTTCCAAGCAGAAAAGGGAAAAAAGTAGATCTGATCTCATCCTGGCTTCCCCACTGGAAGAAACGGAGAGGCTGTGGTCAGCACATGATCGCCGTCTTGTCACCATTCTACTGGGATGCCATTGAAAGGTTATGAAAATACTAAACAGGAGGGAGAAGGGAGTTATCCATCTGCTCCCTCCGCTGCACGGGCCTGCTCCTCTGCAAGCCTGGACCCATCTCAGAGGGGAGAATCTGCTGAAAACAAGCCCTAGTTGTTCTTGAGGGGCAAAGATGTGCCAGAGCAGCACGACTGTATCCCGGTAAGTGCAGGCTCCCGGGTTCAATCAGAGCAGCACATTATCCACCCAAAATTACCCTTCTGCAATGCTACACACAGGTTTCCAGGGCACCTGTGTTTGCTCACCTCCGAGAGCACGAACTTCTATTCAAGTAAAATACCTGTGCTCTTCACATGCAGCTACTCCAATGGCAGTCGAGCAAATACATACTCAAACTGCTGCGTTGCCAAAGCCCTTCAATATGAGTCTCATTATGAAGGTCTTTATCAGCCAAAGAGATAAATTTCACCACCAAAACAGCCCTTTTTCAGATAGCAGACTGTACCCCTCCAGCTGCCAGAGACAGGTTCACCAGGCATTTCTGATGGCAGAAAGCAGCGCCCAAACCATGTCCTCTTCCACAAAAGCTAGTAGCCCTGAAAGCTTTGGCGGAAGGAGTTCATGCAAATCCCAGGGTCAGCCCTCAGAAAAGCTATCATGTTTTCCACTGAGGGCTGACTCTTCTGATGACCACCCAGTTAGTTGCCATCTTCCCCAAGATGATGCATCTAGCCCTCCTTGCAGCCCAGCTGCTGTGTTCCCTACTTTTCCTTTTCTCCCACCATCTCCTCTCCACCTTACCTACATGGATGTTTCTGTCATCTCTCCAAGTTTGATACTAATTTCATCCTACAGCATCTCATTATAATTAGTTCTTAATTGCCACTTAACACAGGAATCACTTTGGAAGACCATAATCATTCTTCCTTGAGGAATAATTTGAAAGTTAAAAGCTCATTATGTGCCCCTGTACACGTTTTAGGTAATGAGAATGATTTCAAGAGGCAAATTTAAACACCACTGTTCTCAGAAGCTCTGCACACAAGATTTGTCCAGTTTTTTGGAACACCAGTAGCATTTCCAAGGGTTAAACCACAGAAGTCAGTGTCTGCTACCAGCCTCTCTCCCTCTGGTATCCACTGCGTCTTTATACTGAAAGTGGGAACACTTTAAGGAGCACCTGTAAAATGTGAGGGATAAATGTCATGGGAAAGCTGTGTTGCCACTGCTCTGCTGGAACTGATGTCCTCAGCCAAGTACAGGACATCAGGAAGTCTACAAGGTAGACTCAAGGAGCCAAGAGATAAGCAGACTGATACAAGAAACTCATCCTTAGGCGTATACAAAGCTTTGGCCAAGACTTGCTTCATTCCTGAACAAGTTGGACTCCTGTGAGATTCGAAAACAAGCAGTTTGCCAAATTCTTACCAAGCTGTCCTGTGTTCTCACAGCAGAAATTACAGCTGAGTGCCATTCCACTTGATTTAGTCACCTACCTGCCAGGGCAGCAGTGCGGAGATAGAGGACTAAATGTTTCCTTGCTGGGTAACGCCTCATATGCACCATGCATCTTAAACCAGCCATCCTGGCAGCTCTCTGGAAAACACCACACTGAAATAAAAAGTGAGAAATTGATGCATTGGTTTGTTGGAGTCTACCGATGCTGTTCTCCTCCCCACCCCCTTTTTTCATATTCAGGAGATGCCATTGGTTTTGGTAGGGTCTGAATGGCTGCTGAGCTCCAGCAGCTCTGGGAAAACCCTTAGAGACTCTGTACAGAAGTACAGTTTTGGAGAAGTGCCCGTGATTCACAATCCTTATGTCTAGCAAGTTTCTCCTTTTTGAAACACACTGAAACAAGCCTCCAAGGGTGTGTGACAAAATGAGATGCTCAGAAGACACACTAATACCCCCAGACAGCCACCTCTTTGGCAGCAGCCCCTCCACCAGCAGGCAGACCTGGAGCTGAGAACTGCATCATATACCAACTTGAGGAACACTCTGAACAACACCTCCCTGTAGAAGCCAAGCCTGCACTACATGTTTGAAATGAAGTAAAGGTCTGTAACACACCTGTTAATTTGCTGATGTTTGTATGCCTAAACATGGTCCTAGAACTTCCAAGCAGCAACAAGAACATACCCCTAAATGCACTGCACAGCACAGAGAAGTCTCCTGCAACAGAAATAGAGGAATGACTCATTTCCTCTGTAGCTGCTGCTCCAGTGCTCCACTTGCACAGGCAGCGGAGCAGCTCCCTGTGCCATGCCAGCAGGAACTGGGAAGCTGAAGTTTCCAGCATAGAATCACGGAATAGTTAGGGTTGGAAAGGACCTTAAGATCATCCAGTTCCAACCCCCCTGCCATGGGCAGGGACACCTCACACTA